>JAODUG010043033.1:0-16752 GCA_027564795.1 Aphredoderus sayanus | reverse complement strand
TGAACCTGAGAGCTGTGTTGTCTGGAGCCTTGTGCTCCTGGTAGGGTCTCCCAAGGCAAAGTGGTCTCAGGGGAGGGCCAAGACAAAGAATGGTTCACAAGACCCAATGGACCCTCGGATCCAGCACCTGCACATATCCTGACACGCCTTCCCCACGTGCAGGAGAGGACAATCCCCGTCACCTGTTGCCCATCGGGGTTAAATATGTTTGATTGGTCGTCTGGTCTGTGTCCGTGATTGTACGTGTTTGGGTTTGTTTGTCGTCTGCAACGGAGCTCGCATGTACATTATATTAACAGTCACGAGCGTTACTGCTCTATATTTAATCCGACCTAGTGTGTGCCTCCTTCTCTGCACCTGTACTCACCTCTTCTGCCAAGTCGTCACATCGTGGTAACCATCTATTGATTACCGTTCACTTTAAGTTTTGTGAATGTTCTGAGGCAAGATGGCCCGGAGTATTTAAAATGTGGATTTTCGTACATTGAGGACAAAAAGGGACCCCAGTGTGTGATATGTGATATATAGTGAAGTCCTTGCACATGAGAGCATGAAACCATCCAAACTGAAGCGCCATTTAGAAACTTAACATCCCACATGCAAAGACAAGCCGGTTGAGTTTTTTCAAAGACGAGTCCAGGAGCTGAGGGCATCACGCAGCTTCTTGCTCCAAACAAGAACACGCTCTCCGGGCGTCTTACCATGTAGCTTATCGTATTGCGAAGGCCAAGAAACCCCACACAATAGCCGAAGAGTTTATTTTACCTGCCGCCATGGACATGGTGAGAGAGGTGATGGATCAGTCAGCGGCAGACAAGCTGAAAACCATACCGCTGTCAAATGATACCGTAGCTCTGGCAAATTGAAGCCATGTCTGGTAATATAAAACAACAGACAACAGCCTGCGTTCAGGCAAGCCCTTACTATGCTTTACAGATAGATGAATCCACCGATATAGCTAACCATGCCATTTTACTGATTAAAGATGATGATGTCTTACCACCATGGTAAGATGAGGTCTTATGGGACGTTGATGTGCAAGAACAATTTCTCTGCAGCAGAGACCTCCCTACCACGACAAAGGCAGCAGACATTTTAAACACCGTGAAGCTGGGAATACTGTGGGAATCACAACTGATGGTGCTGCCTCCATGATGGGGAAACAGGTGTGGTAAAGCAAATTCTAGAGAGGGCACCTAATGCGACTTGGAACAACTGCTTTTTGCACCGAGAGGCACTAGCGGCTAACAACATGGTGCCTGTGCTTGATGAAGCTTTGCAAGACGTCATCAAAGTGGTAAACTACATTAAACGGAATGCGAAGAACAGCCGCTGCTTTTCAAATCTATGTAAAGACTTGGTCTCTGAGCACATGCAGGGGTTGTATCACTCAGAAGTACGCTGGCTGTCGAGGCGTAAGGTGTTGTTACGCTTTTATGAACTGAAAACATAAATCACCACTTTCCTTTCAGAGAGTAACTCCCTGTATGCTGAAATGTTCACAACGAAATCTGGCTCGCACAAGTTGCATATCTTGCTGATGTGTTTGAGCACCTCAACACATTAAATGCGTCTATGCAATGGAAAGGACACAATATGCAGTCAGACAAAATTAAAAAAATCAGACTGTGGGTAAATCATTTATCTAAAGACAGACTGGACATGTTTCCCAACGCTTCCCAGTATGCACAGCAGCTGGACACCGCGGCCAAAACGGAATTTAAAAAAGAATCTCAAGGCTCATCTCACTAAACTGCAAGCTCAGTGTAAGACACAGAGTCAATGCCTGGATACGCCACCCCTTCAATGTCAACATGGAAAGAATCATGTTGCCAAGCAACAAAGAGCATCAGCTTGTGGAGCTGTCATGTGACCAGACGCTGAAAAAGAGATTAGGAGAGGTAAGCCTTTCCCACTTTTGGTGCAGCGATGTTGAGTATCCATCTCTCTCCACTCTTGCAGTCAAAACGATCCTTCCATTCTGCACGACCTATTCTCTACTTTAGTCCAGCTAGAGTCAAAGCAGAGAAACAGGTTGAACATTGAGCATGATCTGAGAGTAGCTCTTACGACTGTCACCCCAGACTTTGAAACTGATCAAGAGTGAAGCACATGCCAAACTGTCTCATTCACTTTCACAAATGACAGGTTAGGTGAAAACATCTCGTATTCTGGGCCTTTTTCTTTAAAATGTGTGCAATTTTCATATTTATTTTATTCACTTTTATACATGCATTTGTCATGGTCCTCCTCAGTTTATTACTATAGTGCTCTGAAATGCATGTTGCACATGCAAATATGTATAATTATGTTAAAAAAATGTGTTTTCTAAATAAATTTTAAATAAATTTGCTTTTGACTTAAATTCTATAAAAGTGGGTCGCGACTTAATGATTATAAGAAAATGTGGGTCACTGGGTGAGACCAGTTGAGAACCCCTGGTATAGATATTTAATGACTTACCTTTTGCCAGCTTACATACTTCTGACAAGGCAGTCAGCTCTGCGGCTTGGGCTGACAAATGAGAAGGTAAGACAGCAGAATATACAGTTTCATGTAATGTAACAACAGCACAACCAACATGATTGAGACCAGTTCCCGGGTCTCTAAAAGCAGAGCCATCTACAAACAAAATGAAATCAGGGTTATCCAAAGGTGTTTCCTGCAAATCAATCCTAGGAGAACACACTTGGTTAACAACAGCCACACAATCATGCGGCTCACCATCTGCTTCTGTTGGGAGAAGGGTAGCAGGATTTAAGACAGTACAACGTTTCACAGTAACATTTGGAAGCTCAAGCAAAGTGTGATTATATGGCAACCACCTAGAAGCAGTAAACCTGGATGTTTTCTGCCTAGTAGTAACATTGCCACTGCATGAGGAACCAAAAGGGTTAAGGGTGCATACCCTACAATATCACGTGATGCATTCACTGCACGTTCAGCAGCTGCTACCGCCCTGAGACAGGGTGGCAGTGCAGCAGCCACTGGATCCAGTTTGGTAGAGAAGAAAGCAATTTGGCGCTTCTTCCGTCCATGCTCCTGCAAAAGGACTGATGTCATAAAACCCCCTTTCTCATCAACTGTCTGTGTGAATTCCCTACTGGGGTCTGGTATACCTAAGGTAGGTGTAGTTTGCAATGCTAATTTCAAGTCAACAAAAGCCTGCTCAGCCTCTCCTGTCCACCCCACCTTATCATGTGGCCTCAAGCCATGACCATGCACAATAGCAGAAATAGGCTGCTCCAAAATAGCAATATTAGGAATGAATGTCCGACAATAAAAACACATCCCCCAAAAAAAAACCTGTTTCCATGTTTGTGGCTTTGGATTGCTCTGTATTGCCTGAACTCTGTTCAGTTTCAGCGATTTCCCCCCTGGTGTGATTTTATGTCCTAAGAATGACACTTCCTGTTGCAAAAATGGCAATTTAGCCAACTTAACCTTATGTCCTTCCTCAGCAAGGTGGGTGAGAAGTTTCACAGTATCAACTTCACACTGCTTCTTTGTTGGAGCAGCAATCATCAAATCATCAACATATTGCAACATTCTTGTTCCTGGAGTCAATTCTAGTGGAGCCAAGCTATCTGCAAGCGCCGAATTGTAAATAGTTGGACTTTCGCAATAGCCTTGACAAAGCCTTGTAAAGGTATATTGCTTCCCATTGAACATAAAAGCAAACCAAAATTGACTTTTTTTCATCCACAGGAATGCTAAAAAATGCGTTACACAAATGAATAATAGAAAACCATTTTGCATCTGGTGGAATTTGCGATAATAACGTGTACGGATTTGGCACTGTTGGTGCCCATGGTACCACTGCTTCATTTACAGCTTGCCAATCTTGGACAAATTGCCATGTGGCAGGCTGTCCTTCTGTTACAGTTTTCTTAACAGGAAGAATTGGGGTTCTTACCGGTGAAGTTGGACATGGTATAACCTGCTTTTAATAGAGACTCAAATACGGGTTTAAAACCCTCCAGTGCTTCTGGTTTTAGGGGATACTGTGATTTACAAGGCCTGTAATCTGATTTTGGTAAAGTTTTACCGGTTCTGCCCCTTTACTTAATTCCACATCATATTTACTTTTAGCCTACAATTGTTCAGGAACCTGTTTAAGCGCTGTATGAGTTGCTATATCAATCTCTTCTTTAACGAAAGAGGCCAACATGTTGGACTTCAAATTATCTGCACAGAGTTGTACTGTCCGTTATGTAACCACTGAGCATGCAAAATGTTGCCTATACACATGCATTAATGGGCTATAGAAGACAGTCTCATCGGCAGTTGGCTCCCAATCACAGGCGCTTCACCGTCTTCGTCTTTACCCTTAGATTTAGCGTAACATGTATAAGTGGGATCGACTGCCTGTATCTTGTTTACGGGCTGAATTGCATTCACCTTAGCCCAGACCGCTGGACCATACAAAACTATAATTAGATGTTTGACTTCATGAAACTTTGACAAAATTGTTTAAGCTCTCTCGCAAAAACAATCCTTCCTTCAGCAGGCTTGGAAATATGGCTTACTGCTGCAGCTTTCAGTCACTGTCCAAGGCCTGAATACAAGTATCGGTACTTCAGCCCCTGCTTTTTACACCATAGGGAATTGTTTTGTCATTGAGCCAACACCAGGCGTTTGCAGTTCGGTTTCTAACTTCATTAATGTTGCACCTTTTAATCCATAGGTAGTTCCCTTAGTTCCTGTTGTGGACTTGAAACTCCATTTCTTTATTGTAAATCTGTGGAGGAGAGTCAAATAGCGCTTTATCTGGTATTTCCGGGTATAATGGCTTGCATTTCGGTGGTGGACGATTATCTTTGTCTGGCTGTTCAGCCTGAGCGCATTGTACAACTTGGTTCACTTGGACGGGTTTGGCAGCTTGAAATGCCTGTCAATCTATTTTAAACTTCTCTCTCCGTAATTAATTGTCATATATGTTATATTGGGACTATCTTCATTAGTTCTTTCCATCTTCCTCTTAATATTTCTGATACCCATTATTTACCTTATTATTCCCTTTAAAATAAATATTTTTAATAATTTTATTTATTTATTTATTTTGGGCTACCTTGTCCTTTCTAGAACTTCACATTCACCATACCTTATTTATTATATTTATAATATTTTCTTTTTTTCTTTTTTTTTTTAATGGCTCTAGGACTTTTCACCCCCTTATCTCAGTAATATTCACTATTGGCATTAAAAAGAACGTACATCTATCGTTCTAATCCATGGTTTACCCCCCAAAACCTGGAAACGGCAACCCAGCCCTAGACAAGATATTTTGCTTTGTGATGTGATGTGATGATACAGTTGATTATTTAGGCCTACTAATTTAAATGTTTCAATTTAGTTTAGTTAGCCAGCACTTATTCCTAGACTTTACACAAGTAAAAACCGGTTTGTGCAAAAACTAGCCCCACAGTCTAGCACGTAATTCTATAATTCTCTGCCCTAACTCTAGGTTAGCGGAATTATAGCATAACTTCTCAGCCCTAGACACCATCTAACGGTATTCACCTGCCATAGATATATGGCTGTCTAGCGGAAGTTATGTGGAGTGTAAAAAATCCCTTTACCACAAACAGTACATATTTACCAGAATTCCACCAGGCTCTCTCTCTTGTAAGGATCTACCGCGTTTCACCACTCAGAGTCCTAATACAAGCCCTCCGCTCCAAGAATTCTTTGAGGTTCAAGGCTGTAACGATTTGTTACAGAATGATCAGTTACCTGTTGTGAGACTATGATCCAGTCCAAACGAGTGAATCCTGCTCTCAGTGCCAAATTGTGATGGCAATTCTGAAAAGATATACTCCAAACAAGCTTGACCCAACCTTCATGACCATAGGTGAGGGTAGGAACGAAAATTGCCCGGTAGATTTAGAGGTGCAAATCCTCATCCCAGCCACTTGCGAACTGATCCAGTGTGTGCTGCAGGTCATGGACCGATGATGCCATCAGGACCACATCATCTGCATGCCTTGATATCCTGTCCATGAATACCACAAACAGGATTAGTGACAAAGCGTAGCCCTGGCGGAGACCAACACCTAATTAGAACGAGTCTGATCTTCTAACGAGAATCCGGACACAGCTCTCGGTTTTGGTGTACAGTGATAGGATAGCCCTAAGAAGGGAACCCCTCACACTATACTCTCTCAGCACCTCCCACAGTATCTCCCTGGGGACCCAGTCATATGCTTTCTCCACATCCACAAAACACATGTAGACCGGATGGGCATACTCCCAAGCCCCCTCCAGGATCCTTGTGAGAGTAAAGAGCTGGTCCGTTATTCCACGACCAGGACGAAAACCCCATTGTTCCTCTTCAATCTGAGGTTCGACTACCGGCCGAACCTTCCTATCCAGCACCTTGGAGTAGACAATCAATCAATAGAAATCAATAGTCTGAAACAAAACAAGAAGCTTGTTATGGTTAGACAGAAAAATGTATGCAAAAATATTTACTTTAAGCTTCTTTCACAGTTTTCTGGTAATGACGCCAGCAATCCTTTAACACTTGATACGACACATGCAGTCTATCATGACATGCAGTCTATCACTTTTCCATTTCCGATCTCCCCTACGGCACTCACGTCTAATAACATAGCATTGACATTAAGCTATGGCTCAGTTTTAGGTTTCCTGGTTTTTAATGTAGCCACAGTATCTATAACTGTCTGGAAAGTGTTGAAACCATGAGCTAAGCTCCTCTGAATCATTTGACTCTGGGCTGTCACAGTTATGAATCAAAATGAACGAGAATTGGACAGCAGTAGAAGGGTTAATAACGCGACAGCACCGAGCAGCAGCGCAGGTTTTAACTGTATTGCAGGAGTGAACAGTCTCAAATAATACAGTCATGTGATCAGAAAATATTGCGTCAAGAAGTTAAGAACAAGCAAACCATAGGATAAAACCAGATCAAGTGTGTGTCCGTGTTCCTGTGTGGGGCCAGACACAGACTGTACAACATTATAAGAGTCAATGAGGTAGAAAGCCTTTTGCCGTTGGCTTATCAGGACAACACACATGAATATTAAAATCCCCAACAATAAGGGCACTGTCGTATTTAGGCAAAATTTCTGCCATAAAAACAGAAAAGTCATATATAAAGCCCAAATAAGCTCCATTCAAAGCTGGTGAGGATATGATAGGGGTGGTTTGAGTCCCCCCAAGCATTAAATTGCAAAGTACCGCTAGCAGATTTGGTTAGCAGATAGATGCCGCTGATGTGGCTACTAGCCACTAGCAGAGTTCATTAACAGGGGCAAAGGTAATTAAAGGGATAAAGCAGATCGGCCTCTAGGGAATAGGTTTTATTATTTTCATGGCTTTTACCTTGTTTTCTGTTGATGTTATTTATTTTTGTTTAATATAATATGTTCCCTTTGTCATTTATTTTTGAAATGTTTTAAACCGTAAAGCACTTTGAGTTGCACATTGTGTATGAAAGGTGCTATAAAAAATAGTTTTTTATTATTATTATTATTATTATTATTATTATTATTATAATAATACTAATAATAATAATTGACATTCAGTTAGATGTTAACGTCACACAAATGTATTTGACTAGAAACCTTATTTAAAAATGTGATTTGATTGACCTAATAAAATCCTTCAGTAACTGGAGGGGTTTAAGTTCAATGATGTCATCAGAGAGAAATCAGTCTAGAAAGTTGGCTAGTTGGCTAGCTATCCACATACACTTTAGTAACATGGTGCATGGCTACAGCGCATACTACTTAAAGGTAGAGTCGCTGATTTTAAGAATAAACTTTTTTGTCAAATTCATCAAATATACATTCCACAAACTGTCTGTTCTTAGCCTCGCCAGACCATCGTGTGTTTGCCATTTTCAATTAATTTTGCAGTTTTTTTTTGAGTATCAGTCTGGAACCCTTCAATGAAATAGTGTTTGTCGCCCCTTCAGAAAATAAGCAGCCAATCAGCAGCTAGCTGAGGTTTTTCTTTTACCCAAGATCATCAGTGTATGTTGTACATTATGGTTTCCACCAGCGCTCTGGCTGATTTTAGCCCTCCTGTTGTCCTCGGGTTTCAAACGCACTACCTTCTTCCGCCAGCAGATGGTGCCACCTACTTATGTTTTGATGGCTTACGTAGACATTATATCTGTGTAAGCTGTAGAATTAGAATTGGTGTCTTCTGCTGGCACCAGAAAGTAGTGCGTCGGGTCAGTTTGACCCAGAGGACAGCAGGATATTTAAACATACTGATTGGGTGAAATAAAGGAAGGTAGTCCAATCATATGTAAGGAAGTGTTTATTGTTAGTATTGGCACTGCTTTTGTGACATTTAAGGGTTCCCAGGGCTTCTTGAATTGAAAATAATTCGAATTTCGCAAGATCAGGATGGTTTCACAAGTCTAGTCTGTTCTGCATGAAAACATTTTCTGGTGTTTGTACACAGCCCTTGATTTGTAATGGAAACACAAACAATGTGGTGCAGACCGCACCATAGCACCCATGGCAATGCGTGTCTAATTTGGGGTGGAGCTTCTGAGGGAGCACGCTATGGCATTCAAAAGGAAAGGTGTATTTACAGTATTCTGATCAAGTTCAAATATCTTTCTTCGGCATCCTTGACTCTACCTTCACACACATTTTCAGTTCTGCTACACAATATCTTCGTAACACACAGTAGTATGTGGTGGGATGCGTCTAGAGTTGGTGGGGTTCGCCTGCACCCTGTTGGGATTTAGTGTCCTGTGGGCGTGGTGTTGACCCTGGACTCACCCCGGCTAGGCTTTGACCCTGGCTTCCTATGGAATGTGACCCGGGCTTGAAGCAGACCTGCTTGTGAAAGCCTGGAGATCATTACAGTTTCAGCCAAACAGTCAAAAGACATTTTGTTTATTTACACACTTTCCTATACCAAAGGTCAAAATAAAATACTGTTTGAGCTTGTGTGAGCCAGACCTTTTAACAGTTGACTGTTCCGTCTGAGCAATGTAGCTTAAACATTAGAGAACATGCTAGTGACTCAAAGGTCAATTGTTCAATGCCCTAAACCTAGCTGGTATGTCTAGGTGCATAAAGTGAATAAGTAACTCTCCCTTGTCTTTGTCATTGTCACGGTGCCCTTAAGCAAGGAGACCCGCTACAGTTTCTAACCGGGACAGTTAAAGGATATGGTTGTTGTGTAACTCTATAATGTATTGGTGAAAAGTGCTGCATGTTGAGCCAACCTTCCCTGAAGGCAAGGCTGAATCCGTTATGTAGACTCACCCCTTAATTATGCTATACTGGGCTTCCTGACAGCCTGTCACACCCACTGCATTTCCTGTCAGCACATTTTTGACACAAACATCACTTTCCTGGAAAAGTGATAACATAATATAGTGTAGTAATGGTGGTAACCACTATTTATGCGTAGGCATGACTAAGTATTGTAATCACAAAATCGCTACAAGAGTGTTTAATTATACAATTACAGTAGAAGATCTGTAGCTGTATTGTTGATGTTTAGAGGTCTAACAGAAACATGGACATTGTTGACTTTGCTTCTGTGGGTTCTCTCGCCTGATATGAGGTTACAATGAGGTCATTTAGAGACGCTCTTGAGTTAGACAGGGTCGACCACACTTTGGGTTTGTTACAGACCCCAGTGAGAGGCTTCCAGTCGGGACTGATCATCATCAGCATAGGGAAGTTCAGGCATGTTTGATTATTGCTGCCAAGCAGCCCAGGTGATCAGTGATCATCCTGAATTGGCAGACTCATCGCAGCCAGTGTGGTTTGTGTATGTGGTGAGGGAGAGTGAGAGGGTGAGATGCAATGATATTGTTTCCATAACAACGCATAAACGCATGCTGGTGCCCGGTAAATGGACTGCATTTCGGTGCTTTTTGAACACACAGGGGTTACTCAAAGCTTTGAACTGCCTGACGTTCACAAACTCATACACACACCAATGTAGCAGTTAGGGTTAGGTGTCTTGCTCAGGGACACCTCAACACTTAGCCAGGAAGAAGCGGGAATCAAAACAGCGACCTTTCGGTTGCCAGGCGACCTGCTCTACTGCCTGTGCCACTGCCTGTAATTTTCCTTGATAATTTTTTCCTTCACAAAACTGGCATATAAACCGCATAGCATAGCTATTATGTTGTCTGTGGGGCCAAACAACATCTTAAAATAACACCGCAATCCAATCGCCTTTCAGGAATTAAAGGTCATACAGCATGCACAAGCCTGTCCAACTGGGAATCAGAGATGTGTCCTTTGGCCTTTATCTATATAGTGTTTGATGTAGTGCTGATGAGAGGAGGGCTACCATGTCTAGTACCTTTAGTGAAGTCTGTTGTTTATAGTGTGACATGCCCTGTCTCTGCACAAGGTGTTAGGAGGACACTTAACATCATTTAGTGTTCCATCAGTCATAAATCAGACATTCAAAGTAACTTGCAATCCTTTTTGGTATTGTAAATATGTGAATCGTTGGATTTACTGTATATGGTTGCTATGCACATTCTATGCAGCTTGTATCTTCACTGTTGTGTTTACAGTGTTGTGGATAACATAACAAATGCTCTTCTCCCACAGGCATCTGTATCAAATGTGGGAAAGGTGTGTATGGAGCCAGCCAAGCTTGCCAGGCCATGGGGAACCTGTATCACACAAACTGCTTCACCTGCTGTTCCTGTGGTAAGGTCTGGGATGCAGCCCTGCCTCTGACAATGGGCTGCTCGTGTCACTCTGTGGTCAATGCTGGTCTCTCATTCCTGTCATGATTATGTATCTCTGGCCTTGTGTTTGTGTTTGGCTCTATCCAATGGTTCGGCTTTTCATGAGTTTCACTTGGGCAACAAGTGGCTTAGTCAGGGATCAGAACGTTGAATTTCTTCAGGGATTGTGTTCAGTAGAGTCACAGGACACTTTAGTTCTCTGTCCATCAAGACCAACATAATGAGGACACTCTGGCCTTACATTGTCATTAAATCTGCCCTTGAGCTTACAATACAGTATAGATTTGCATGTGTGTGTGTGTGTGTGTGTGTGTGTGCGTGGACGTGCATGCGTGCACACATGCACGAGCATGTGTGTCAGAGAGAGCGAGCTTGCTTTTCCCTGTCATCTGATTCCAAACTCAGTCTCCTGTTTCCAGTGAAAACAAGTGGAAGATGTCAGGAGAAAGGTTTTTTTTTTTTGCCAGCTCTCCTCCATTCATGTGTGTGCTACACATGGGCACTGATCCCCCCCCGGCTCTGGAAGAACTGCATATAATTTACACGTAACAAAATCCACATACTTTCAGATTTTATTGTCCTGCAGAAGAATAAGTGCCTTGGTTCCTCTTTCTGAGGTTCAGGGTTTTGTGTGAAAAATAACCTTTGGCCCGGTTACAAAACCACACATTGGGGTTCTTGATTCTTGATTGAGTCGTTCATTCAGTACTGAAGGCATTCTGCTAACATTTGGTAACTGGATGTGTTGTTGAGCTACAGAGACAACATAGTTTATGTGTTAAAGGAGGACCCATTGGCTAAAAGCTTTTACAGCTCGCACTTGACGTGTAAATCTTTCCCCAGAAACAATATAATCATACATATACTGTATGTTTGTGTGATAACGATGTGGTTTGGTCTGATCAGGACAGTGTCAGAAAGGTTATATTGCTATTAAGACAAAACCCAAAGATAGATGCTGTCAAAAGTATTGTTTTATTGGAAACGTCAAGTCCACCAAACATGTTATTTTCCCCCTTTTTTGATAACTTCACAGGCCATCTGTCCATTTGAGTAGGTTTATTGCTAATGTAAACCCTGTGGTGTATCATTTGACCTTTTGGGAATAGGAATGTTTTCCTCTAAGTGGGTGTTTTTGAAGACCTCTGAAAAGTGAAGTTTCAAAGTGCCTAAACTTGTCATAACATCATCCAATGATTTATATGTGGCTACTTTCTTTTTTGTTTGTTTTAGTTTTTTTTCCTTTTGGCTTTTTGTCTCAAACGTGTCGGAGAGCAGGACTCTCCCAGTGTCTGAGGTCTGGTGGTGAGGCACTTTGTAGAGACATTGCTTGCTACTAGCCTTGGGCTTTGTTTAACCATGCATAATTGAGCCCTCCTCTTGGCTTACCCTCATGGTTTCACCCTTTTTTTTCATGAGATGGCCAGGAATGCAAACTTCCCCCCTCCACTTCAGCCAGCCCCTGCCCCCCACAACAGAGGACCCCAGTCAGACAGTCACAACGTGTACTAAACCTGCTTATCAGAGGGGCAAGCCGGGCATGGGCTCAGAGCAAGCATCGCACAGAAACACAAGCACGCGAACACACACACACACACACACACACACACACACACACACACACACACACACACATCATGACCTTGGTGTGGACATGTTTACAAATTGTCTTGAAACAGTGTCTAAGTCTAAAAAAAGTTAGTTTCTTTAAAAATGGGATTAATGTTGATAATGTAGGTTAGCCCCATGAGAATTAAGGTCTTTTATTTTGGCTTTGTAACTCAAAATGCTCACTAGAACCCTGGAATGCATAAAGTTAAATATGTGAATGTGTGTGCCTGGATACTGAAGGATGGTTGCGAAGTAAAAGACATCCTTTCCTAGAAAAAGGCTGGAGAATAAACTGCTCACGAGACCTTTGTCTGCAATAAGGCTGATGACTCTTGTGGTGTACTATATGGACCTTCAACACAACACGCTGACAGCAGACAGCACACAGCATAGGGGAGAGACGTGTGCATCTGTCTATTAATCTGCATCCTCCATCACTCCTAGCTACATCTGGAAATGTGCATGTTATTTTTAATTAGCTGTTATTGTTTTTACTCAATTAATAAGAAATGCAAAATATTTAGAAAATAAAAGCGAAGCACATGGAGTAATGGAGTAATGCATGGCAGAAAATGTTCTGTATTTGTTGTTTTGGACTAAGTTTAAAACAGTGGTCTTGTGTTTTAATAGTGTGTCCTTTTTTAAGGATCTTTATAATCATACCACAAACAGTTTTACATTTCTTGTTGTGTTAGTAACATATTAGCCTGCTCTACAGGTATAGTGAGAATAAAAGCTGTTGAAATCCTTTTCCCGGATTTCGAGCCTCACCAATCACCTCCCACACAGGAGTGTATGGCTGTCGTCTACCTGCTCTGC
Source organism: Aphredoderus sayanus (assembly GCA_027564795.1). Lineage (NCBI taxonomy): Eukaryota > Metazoa > Chordata > Actinopteri > Percopsiformes > Aphredoderidae > Aphredoderus > Aphredoderus sayanus. The sequence goes on along the minus strand of JAODUG010043033.1, from coordinate 3,608 downwards.
CTAATTTGTGTCAGGAAAATTCCCAACAGTTAGAAGTGGCCCAAATTCTGGACCCATATTTATTACATTTTGTTTCAAATGTATTTCCAGTCATCAAGAGGCAGAGGAAGTTATTTTAGAAAAAAAAGAAGTTTTGGGGTAATCTAAACAATTTGTTAAAAAATACTAGGGTAGCTACTATTACACACATTGGATAAATATGCTTTTGAAATGATACAATACAATGCAGATTTGTCCAATTTGTAAGTCAGTCTGTGAATAATTATTGTCCTGGTTTTGGCTCCACGCTGGTATTAGAGCTGTAGTCTAAGATATCCATGTGCGGAACTGAATGCAGGACCTTTCCACTGGGAGATGGCCTCATAGACCAGCTCTGTCAGAACCATGGTTGTCTGAATGAAGTTGTACTTTGGTCTCCCATTTTGAAATACGGTCTGCCCAACTCTGGGCTGGCTTGCCAGTATCTGTTTATAGGTGTAAGGTGTCTAATGTTTACTTAGAATGACTGACAGGCTGAAAACAGATATTATAATTTGTGGCTATAAGTGTGTTTTGTGTTTGTCAGCAGTATTGTAGCAGCACAGCACATTTTGAGATGCAAAAAAAAAAACCTTTCAGAAACTTTACATCTAAGCAATGTTTGTGTCTGAATCTTTGCCAGTTATGCACAGGAGAATCTAGGCCCCAGTTGTTTTTCAACCCAGACCTTTACAACCCAAGATGCCTCAGTGGATTGGCAAGTTTCTCTATACTAAAGCTATCAATTAGGTTATGATAATAAACAACATTTGAATAAAGTGAACACATCTTTAATTGTAGAGCTGCTAAACTCATTATTGTATTTTCCTCTCTCTGATAATCTTAATTAAATAGTTTGTTGTGCTGGAAAAAATAAGGGTAGTTTTGCTTAGTAATAGGTACTTGAACAGGTAACACTGTTAACAATCCACACTAACCAAAGGGCCATCATTACTCAGTCACATACCACTATACTTTAGATTTGACCCTTTAATGGTGAAATAAATCACCCAGGGGTTTTAATTAAGACATAATCAGAATCTTGTTGAGACAGGATGCCTGCACATGCTAATCTTTTCTGAAGTTTCTGCTTTACTGAATTACATTGTTTCTCAAACAAAAAGGGAAAAAAAACACTCTCCCTACAATACTTGAATTACTGTGAAATACTGTTAAAAATAACAAGCTGACATTGGCCTATAGTTTTACATGCAGAGTAATAACAGTCAATCCTAACCATTGGTGTCCATAAACATACAAAGTCTGTGTTGTGGTTCTGTACTGTGGATCCATCCGGAATTATCGCACTCCGCTGTGAGCTTAGTCTTTCTCATGCGGGATGTATCTTCAGACATGCGGTTCTCTCTAAGACACTTAGTGCATGTCGGAGATTTAACTGTAGCCTTCAGAATTCATCTACAGTGATGGGGACATACCAGCATTGTAATACAGAGATATATATATATATATACTCTTGTTCACTTCCTTAAATCTGTAAAATGAGAGAGGCAAACTTTTAAGCTGTGGTAGCTGCTGGACATGATAACAATGTGTTATTTGTTATTTGAACAACTCTCCACTGTGGGTAATTTGTTATGCTTTCTTGCTTGTTTCCTTGTGGCTTCTGTGTTTATTGGTATTTTTCACAATTTTAAAGTTGTCTAAAAGCCTTTATGATATCATCATACCCATGCCACAGAAAAACATGACCATTTGAGGAAGTTCCCATCATTATAAGAAGCATGGTTTGCCCAGCAAAACAATTGAGTCATGGGAAGCCAATGTCTGTAACCTATGAAAAAAAAGGTGTGTAAAATCCCTGTCTGGGAGCCATTTGGTCCCAAAATGTACACCGTGGAAAAGCCACAGTCAGTCTGTGAGCTGAGGAGAAACAGACCTAAAGAAGTTGAACTGAATTAAATATACCCATTTTGTTTACATAGAACTGTCTGTTAAAATGATGACTTTAAGGAAAAAGCTAAAAATAAAATAAAAAGGAAGACTAGAGAAAGGAAAGTGGATGACAGGTTAGAATAACAAGCTTGTGGGCAGATATGAGTGACAGTCATAGCCAGGTGAACATTTCCAACATGAGGACAATGGCAGGACTATCTCTAGTTTAAATAGTGGTTAAATCCCACATTATTCATATACTATTTTTAGCCTTTCTCCCTGTGTTCAGTAGCCTATTTTCAAACGTTTTGTACTATTTAATTACAATTAGTATTTTGTCAGCAGCAAGTACTGCATTTTGAATGTTTGCCATGCTAGCATGATGTCTCCCTGCTCACATTTTTCTGACATTACCCGACATCCTAGGACAGCCATGTTGCTGTGGGTGCCTCCCACACTGGCCCATCAGATTGTAGCTTGGTAAAGGTTGAGAGTAGATGAGCTCATCCATGGTCTTCTTTCTGGGAGTAGAATAATGTAGCAGTACATGGGTGAGACAAAATGGCCTTCCTCAGCTTTCCTTAACAGTTATGGCTCTTTAAACGAAACACATTTTTAAAGAGGTTTGAGCCCACTATCAACCCACTATTAATTTAGCTGTAAAATGTCCATTATTGGGAACAGCAACAGGGTTGTTGGTAGTATAGCAAGGCCCTGACCTCTCCACTCAGAAGGTCTTCTTTGGACACTCATTGTTGGTGGGAAATTAGAAAAACCTGTTCTGTCTGTTGTAGAGGCCCATCCGTGAGTAGCGCTCCCTGGTGACAAAGAGCTGGATGAGAAAGGGAGGCAGGGAGCCCTACCCCCTCTCCTCAGTGAGGGGGGTGTCACAGGGGTGGGGGGTTGAATAGGACCAGTTAGTGACCTCAGGCTGAAAGAATGTCCCCCGTTAGTTGAGCCGGCTCGCTCCCTCCACAGTCCAGCACACAGGCGGACCGCGGGGCCTTCTGGGCCTGCAGTCTTCCCATCATGCTCCTCTGAGCCCCGGGGAGGTGAGGTCGTCCCTCCCTCTCCTCCACCGCCATGCTAATCACTCCTCAGTCTTAAAAGTCTCACCTATTGTGCAGATGGCATTCCTGAGCTCCTCCAGCCATTTATGTGGGTGGTAATGTATTGCCATCAGCCAGCATTGGGGACCTGTGTGTGTGTGTGAATTGCAGCTATTGCATAAATTAAGGTGTTAAAGGGAGTTGGTTTTGGGGGCGGGGGGCAGAGTCGGGCTAGGGACCATGTCTTTCCCATGCCGGGACACCCATAAAACCAATGGCAGCTCGGGACAGCAATTAAATGTGACTAATCTGCCAGATTTATGAACTCGTGGGCTTGTTCTGCCAGGCCAGGCCAAAACCACTGCCAGAGGGACCCTGCTGCGGGGGACTGAATGTGAATGAGCTTGGGGGTCTCCGGGAGCTGGAGAATGTCCTGATGTTGGATTGTAATAAATGAAGGCGCATCCTGAATTATGTTTTGTCAGATTTATGCAAATCCTCTCCTGAGCATAACTGTGGCTGTTTCAGAGATGTGCACAATACAGCAGGTTGTTTCTGGTGTATTGATTGTTTGGTTTAGGATCAATAGATGGAACACAGACAGATTGACTATCCCCTCCCTCCCACCTGTGTGTATGTGTATTCCTA
>JAODUG010043032.1:0-38515 GCA_027564795.1 Aphredoderus sayanus | reverse complement strand
TGATTCTGGAAATCAGTGGGGATGCCCAGCCATAATATACACAAGTCATTGAGCAGGAACCAGAAATATTGACATTTTATTTATATAAATAAATTGTGTTTCTCGTGCTGTGAGTTGTGTAATTAATACATTCCTTATCATGTATGTTTTTATTTTTATTTTAGTAAACATGCATATATTTCTGCTCTTTTTCAGATGATGAAAACAATCGGCATGTTGTGGTGAACTGTGGCGAGGCTTTGTTGAAGAACAATACATACTGGCCTTTAGTTAGCGATTTTATTAATATCCTCTCACACCAAAGTGTAGCAAAGAAATTCTTAGAGGACCATTCATTGTTGATGCTGTGGATGAGCTTTGTGTCATTTTTTCAAGGTAAAGGATTATATGAAGATGAGTTAAATTAGCAATATAATCAAACTGTTGTTCACCCTGGAAATATTTGCTAATAGGCTTTTGAACTGTAACCTTTTCATTTCTTCACTATTGGGTTAATTATGTGTAAGAAATAGCAACAATTTAAAAATATGTGATTATACAGTTTGACAAGCGAGTTATCATTTGTACCCATATTGTCATTTGAGATTCACACATAATTTTGGTTCTTTGGTTGGAATTCTATGCGTCCGTTTTATCTTTTATAATACAGAATGCATGATTGTTCTAGACATGATCTATAATTTGTTCCCCTGTATGCCTTATTTGTCTAGGTTTTGTTTTGTTAGGCACACTGCTGTGTCATCATTTCTAATAAGTAAACTGTCTGTAGTCTGCAAGTCATTGTCACTAAATTGGAATAGTAGTTTGTACTGCCAACTTGCCCTGGTAATCTACTACATCCCTAAATATAACCCTCATCCCCATACTGGCTCGGGTATCCTCTTACGGATGTGCGATGTCTCACATCACATTGTATACGTATTTGTCTGCTGTGTCTTGTCTGAAAAATGAGCATTAGACTTGATGTATTCCACAACAAATCTGAAATTGTATCACTGTCTAACTGTGCAAGCCTTTTCCTACTCCCATAGGAATGAACTTGAATAAGCGGGAGTTAGTAGAACATGTAGAGTTTGAGTCGCAGACCTACTATGCAGCATTTGCAGCAGAGCTGGAGGCCTGTGCCCAGCCGATGTGGGGTCTCTTGACCCACTGTAAAGTGAAAGTGAGTTTCAGCAGATACACATTCTCCATTAAAACCCTCACACACCACTGTATGGATAGGATGGACTGTTAAGATGTGCTGTGTTCCATATGCAGGAGACACAGGAGTACACCAAAACAGTGGTGCGCTACTGCTTGGAGACACTACAGATCTGGTTTGACGCCATAGGCTTCGTGGACGAGGTAAATCCTACAATGCAAGGATTTCCAGTGACAAAAATGCAGTGTTTAAAGGGTTGCAGTCTTCTCTCTGGTTTCTCATGTGTCATGTGTCTCTCCCAGCCTGCTCCCAATCAGGTGACATTTCACCTGCCACTGCACCGCTACTATGCCATGTTCCTTAGCAAGGTATGTCAGATGGCCTCTACTCACATCCTGCCATTGACTGGATTAGTCTCATTTGCAATAGAGGCCTGGCCAGTGCTGCTGGCATGATGCAGCAGTATTTTATTTTTGTAAGCTCAGGTGTAAAGTTAATTGGCTTTAAAGCAATTGTTTCAATCTTGTGCTCATTAGCAGGGATTTAAGGAAACCCTATGGGATTTAGCAAATGTTTAACCCTCATAATGTCCTCCGGGTCAAAATAACCAAAATCACAAGCACTTTTTGGCTGATAGAAGGCACTAAACCTAATTCTACAGCTTACACAGATATGCTGTGCACTGCTGGCACAACTAGGTGTGACTTTGAAATCCTAGGACAACAGGAGGGTTAAAAGGCACAAAAACCAACACAAATACATAAAGAAATAATTAATAAATAAATATCTTATACAATCAGATGGCGCCCTCAGGTGGTATATTAAGGACATCACGAGGGTTAATTGTGATTTTGTTCTAGGCTGTGAAGTGCCAAGGGCTTGACCTGGATTGCCTCCTTCCAGACCAAGAGATGTTGATGAAGATCATGGTCCATCCACTGCAGATTCAGGTGCATCACATGCACACAACAGGGACACTCCTCACTTGCATTTTAGAATCTCCAAATATCCAACATGGCTCATTGTTTGTTTTGAAACACAGTGGCACAGGCTTTAGGGGGAGGAGTAGAGAGCATTGTGGGGTGGAGTTAAAAACTCTTTAAACGTCAACTTTAAATCCAGACACAAATCGAGGTGTGTCCATTTAGCTGCACATCTTTAAACTCTAGTGATTGCGATGTTGATTTTTAACTTGTCTCCCATCTACCCCTAGGCCAGCCTGTCAGAGATCCACAGCAACATGTGGGTGAGGAATGGCCTCCAAATCAAAGGACAGGCAATGACTTATGTGCAGTCTCACTTCTGCAACTCCATGATCGATCCTGACATCTACCTGCTACAGGTTAAAACTGCTTAGGCATAGTCCTTTTTTAAGTGTGAATATACAGTAAATGGCCCTTTTTTATATATATATTTTTAAAAATGTATTTATGTTTTATATTGTGACGTATTGACAGGTTTGTGCATCAAGGCTAGATCCAGACTACTTCATCTCATCTGTGTTTGAGAGGTAAACAAGCATGCATATCGATGATTATTAAATAGATATTGAGGTTACTGATTCTTTTCATTGTGCAAAAATGAATGCAGCCCTCTGTCTTGAACAGGTTTAAAGTGGTAGATCTATTGACCATGGCGTCCCAGCATCAGAATGCTGTACTTGATTCTGAACACGAGAGACCGATGCTGGAGGGAGCGCTTACCTTCCTGGTTATCTTGTCAAGTCTCCGCATTCATTTGGGTAGGTCCAATGGGAGAACACAATCACACTTCAAGTATTTTAATTTAATTAGAATACTAATAATATATTATTCTGGCTCTCACTTGCAGGCATGGCAGATGATGAGATCCTACGGGCGGAGATGGTCTCCCAGCTGTGTATGAATGACCGTACACACAGCTCGCTGTTGGATCTTGTATCCTTCTCACCTGTAACTGTACTGTGATCTATTGCAGTGTACCTATGCTATTGCATTATTCATGTCAAGCCTTTTTTCCTTTACAATGTTTGTTGCAGATCCCAGAGAATCCCAACCCAAAGAGTGGGATTGTGCCAGGCAGCTGTAGTTTTGAGGACATGCTCTCTGCTGTGGCTGATTTCAAAGCCCCTGTGTTTGAGCCTGGAGGCTCCATGCAGCAGGGCATGTACACACCCAAAGGTAAGATTCCATAGAGGCTAAAAGTCTTCTCTACTTGCAGAGAGATAGCTGTAGCTATTAGCTTTAATTGGATTTTTTCTATCTTGATTGACCTGACTTTGATCTAAGGTGTTTTTCTAAGGAGCCCAAACGAAGCCCAAACAGATTATAATTACATTTCTGAAACAGTCTAGCACTCAAATATAAACGTATATGTTGGTACTCACTAAATTAGACCACTTGGGGGCAGTCTTATGCCGTTCATTCAATAGGGAGGAAAGAGACAGGAGAAAATAGTCTAGTTTTTTTAAGCAGGAGTTACAAAGCATTTTTCTACCCACCCTAAACCAGCGGAAGTGTGGGAAAAGGAGTTTGACCCCATCATGGTCGTTCTCAGGACAGTCTACCGGCGAGATGTGCAGTCAGCAATGGACAGATACTCAGCATTGTAAGTTGATAGTAGTACTTTTATTGTGTGTTCTTTTTTATTTTTATTTTTCTTCTTATTCTTCTTCTTATTCTTTTTTTAATTACATGAGTCTACCTCTGAACAGAGGTTGTTTAGTACCTAATCTACTGGTCTGCATCTTCATGGACCCTGAAGTGGTTTACAAAACACTACCTGTCCTGTCTCTTTCGCTGCTGTATCATTCCCCCCAGTGTGTTGGGGCCATTTCTCCAAGACGCCTGTGAAGTGACAGGGTATAAAGGGTCAGCTCTACATGTAGATAGGGCTCTCTTCCAATTAAATGGCTGTCGAGCACAATCAATATTTCAAGCCAAACTGCAATAGAATTGAGGAGTTGCTTCTTGTTAGATTGCCATGGAGTCTTCTCAGACATATATGTTGTAGAGGTGAAGGTGATGGCATAAGGGTTAATTTCTTTTGGCTCACTATAGAGAGAAGTAGCTAAATTTATCAGTTCACCTGCTTCCCTGGAGCATTACTCTCTGCATTAGTAACTGGGGAACTATGACATTGCTTTTTAATGGGATTTCAATTTCTAGTGTGCCAAAAGTGGATGCCAATGACAATTGACTGGCAGATTTTGACCACAGTGAATATATTCAGAGTAGGTCTATAGCTCAATAAATATATTCTTAGACATGAACGTCATGGTGACGTCCAATAGCACATTTTATAAACCTGATTAGACTGAAGTAAATTTAGTTTCGAAATGTATTGAAGCTGCCGTTGTTCATTGGCACTGTTTGAATATGATGGATTGCCTGTCAGGGTTTTTGTACATCTACGATCCTTTCATCACTAATAGAGTGAGTGAAGTTGCTGCCCATTGGCTTTTCTGTTGCATAGACTAAAAGCTTTTGTGCAGGGAAGTACTCAGGAGACTGTTCGCTTCATCAAAGGCATTTTTCTGTTGGGGTTTGCTTTCTATAGAAACCTTCATATCACACTAAAGCATACAGCCACATATGTGTGATAATTGCTGTGCTTTCTGCTGTAATTTGTTCTAAAAAAAAAAAAAAATTCTATCCTTGTCTCTCTCAGTTTAAAGCAATCTGGCATTCACACGGGAAATCCATGGCCACCTTACAAGGAGAGGACACCCCTTCACCCAAGTTACAAAGGTCTAGTCAAGCTGTTGCACTGCAAGACATTGCACATAGTAATCTTCACCCTCCTTTACAAGGTAAGCCTTTCATCAGCTGTTCATGCAGGGTGTAATGCAATTTAACACTTGAAGTATTTACATGACTTTTTACATGTGATTTTTGCTTGCCTTTCTAGATCTGGATGGATCACCAGAACATGTCTGAGCATGTTCTGTGCATGGTGCTGTACCTTATTGAGCTTGGCTTGGACAATCAAGTTCAAGACACAAAAGAGGAAGAGGTGAGATGTCTGAATAACGTGCAATGAAAATGCTGACATTTACTTTTTATTACAATTGTTAATTTTTTTTGTGTGTGTGAAGGAAGTATGCTGTTAATTTCTTGCTCACATGGCACATTGTGGCTAAATAATAATTGTTTAAAGTTTTGGATTAAACATAGGATTACTAGATATCTTGTCTCGTTAACAGAGATCTCTTTCAATGCTTGTATTCTGTTCCTCTAGGAGCCTTGCATTGAGGAGCACTGTCATGACAGCTGGTTTCCTGGCACCAACCTCCTTTCCAATCTGCACCACGTCATTAACTTTGTGAGGGTCCGGGTCCCTGAAACAGCCCCCGAAGTGAAGCGAGAGCCTCCTCCCAGCACCAGTTCTGAAGCTTCGTCTTTTGATCAGGTAGGAGTGCTCCTCTACCCGCTAAGAACGGCTGGTTAGTGGTCAGTGCTGCTTACAGGGAGACAACAGTAGTAGGATGCAACCAAACAGAATGAATCAAGCTTTAGACTTGACACCAGAATTAAAGGCAACAAATTAATTCTATCTTGTGATTTCATTTAAAGCATTATTTTCATTTATCAGAATGGCATAATTACTGATTCAGATTGGCTGGTATTTCATTAAACTAGTAACTAGTTTACATTTGTCCAAAGATGAAAGGACTCTTCTTGCAGGTGCTTACATAGTTTGTCTTCTGTGTTTGTTATGTGACATACTCGCTTCACAGAATTCCAGGCGTCTTACCGGAAATTGGAGAGAGGTAGCTGTTTGCATCCCCGCCTTCTCTATGGGCCTATCACAAGCATCTCTGTTCATCTACTATATTTGTGATGAAATACTAGTTCGGTAGTTGGTGTGATGTGCCAAATTATTTTTATTTATTTTGTAATTTATTTATTTTTCTTCATTGGTGTGTGTGCGTTGCCATTTCCCAGGATGCCTTGCTGTGTTAAAGTGTGTATGATGACGTGCTTCAGTGGTTCCTTCCCTCCTGACCACTGAAACTAATTATGTGTGTAACGCAGGTTTGGGTAAAGGCTTTTTAACTGCATGTCAGCGTGATTGATGTTGCTGTAACTGGGCTGTATGATGTATGTTTATTTAACAGCGCTGCCCAGGTCCTTCTTGTCAGGTCGGGTCAAGGCAATTTTTTAGACGTTCACATGCCTTTGCCTTAGGATTAGCAGGTTGTTGTTTTCTTTTTTTTAGTCTCCCCCCCTCCCCCTCCCCGGGCATATGCTATCCCTGTGCACTCTCAAGGAAAGGTAGCCCTGGAACGTCAGCTGAAATGATATAATGGATGTTTAATTTGATTTTGATGTGTGCTGTGCCTGTCTGACTATGGTAATGTGGCACCTCTCCAATCCATCAGTCGCACTTTGAGTGATGAATGCGATGAGATAGAGTTTGTTCTCAAAGACAGATCCACACAAGTCCCTTATGTGCAGGAGGAGAACTTAACATGTGCCACCCCCCTACTCTCTTAAAGGGAAAATACACAGATCTATAGTGTACGTACTATAAGGCAAATGTGCACCGTGTAGATGCACTGTACATGCTAGATGGGACACGCTTGCCTCCAGGGTGTAATGTGTGTAACTCAATGGGTGGAACCTATTGCAGTGGCAGGTCAGGTGTTGTGGGTCCACCATGGTCCTCCAGGCCCGGCTAAGCAGTGTGTGCTGCGCTCTTGCAGAACCTGCGTGAGGCGCAGGTGTTCAGCCTGGTGGCGGAGCGCCGCCGGAAGTTCCAGGAGATCATCAACCGCAGCAGCAGCAGCGACGCCAGCCCGGTGGTGAGGCCCAAGAGCTCGTCCACGCGCTGGGTGCTGGCGGGCGCCCCGCCGCAGCTGGTGACGGAGATCCTGGAGGTGCGGGAGAGCATGCTGTCCCTCCTGCTCAAGCTGCACCAGAAGCTGTCGGCCAAGCAGAACTCCCTGTCGCCCACCTGGCTGGAGGACGCGGACGCCGGGCGCCACGTCCACGGCGACGGCATCACCGCCATCGAGCGCATCCTCGCCAAGGCGGCCGCACGCAGCCGCCAGAGCAAGCGCAGCATCCAGGAGATCTGTGGCAAGGTGTGTCCCCCTGTGCCCCCGAGGAAGAGCAGCCCGTCTGACAAGAAGACCATGGATAAAGAAGAGAGGTAGAGCGCCGTGTTTACACGCACCTGTTTATGTCTGGGAGGGGCGGCCCTGGTACACCATCTTTATACAGATGGTTCCTACCTATATTTCATGTATGCACCTTTTTATTAACTGCCAGACCAGAACATAATGAAGGCTTCTTTTGGCTCTTAATCTCCAGCCATAAACATTGGTAAAAAGATAACTTGCACCAGTGGGATTGAGCTTTTCCATTGGCATTCGCCCACCTCACTTCTCTGTTCCCTCCCCAACGCCCTCCACTAATGATGATGGAATGAGCCATAACCCCCCCCAATAATAGCCTATTTCTGAGGTTGACTTGACCCCACACACACACACACACACACACACCCCCCCAGACAAAAGACGAAGGTAGAATCTTCCACAGCCGCAGTTAACGGTGGCTGTTGCCACGGCAACCGCCGGCCCGGCAGCGCCGCAGACGGAGCAGGCGAGGTGTAGCCGCCCATCCCTCAGGCTGGTTGTCTGCGCCCCTGAAGCTGTCGGGAGGGAACTACTGAGCTGTGGTGCTCCCGTCAGCAGTTGTTTATGTCCTCTTATTAGCGACTCAATTTACAGTCAGGCCCACACTCTGCCAGCCTGCACAGAGTCTGCCCGCCACATTAGCCTAATAATAAACCCCCCTTGGTTAGCATGCCAGCCCTGTTGGAAATCTCTCCCTGCCATTGCCTGTGTTTAACGGTGGCAGCGTATCTGTTGAACGACGCTGCGTTTGTAACAACATTGTGTGCACTCTTACCCTGTAATGTGCCAGGAGCATTGCCATGCACATGGCTAATATAGTCATCGTGGCCAGCCATGGAAATGCATAAATTGTTTTTGATGTGATTTGTTGTTTTCTTTTGTTTTTTAGACTTAGGAATTGTAGGAGTTTAATAATAGATTTTGGTTTTACATGACGAAACAATGTATTTGGTTCAATTTGTTACTCTCCTGCTGTTCTTTCAGACGCCAGAGGGCTAGAGAAAGACAGCAGAAGCTGCTTGCTGAGTTTGCCTCCAGGCAGAAGAGCTTCATGGAAACCGCCATGGATGTTGGTAAGAATAGGCGTGCATCTTTGTTGTATTTTATTGTAGCAGACACTAAAAATGTACAGTATGCCTTTTAAAAAGAAACAAAAGTTTTACTCTATGTAAATGGTCTAGATACATCATAATCTACCACTAATCACAAAGATATCATAGCCTCAAAGGAAATACAATTATATTGTATTGACATCTCATTATTTCTATTTCACTTGGAACAGAAATGTGCTGCTTCTTCTAAACTTCAGTCAGCAATGTTTGAATGATGGCTATTTAATTTGTTTTGATTCTCCTTTGCATTAATACTGACACTCAATTATAACCTGACCTCCTATGTATGCATAAATAAATAAATTTAAAAGGACACCTTGAGAGAGTGTTCTCGCTAGCCCTTGAAGGAAAGAAAGCCATTGGCTAAAATAAAGCCATCGTTGCTATTCCGTTTTCACTGAGGCAAGGTGATGGCGGCCCTAGTTCCCGCTGTGGTCTCCGCAGGCCTGTTAGGAGAAATTGAGAGAGAGTGCTTCTCTAGGGAGGTTGGGAGCATAGCACAGTGTTAGCTGAGGGCACACAGGATCAAAGCACTAATAGTGGACTGGACTCCCAAGGCCCCACTGACACAGTGTGGTTAGTGGATGAATAATGGCTGCTGTGATCAGACGGGGCTACACTCAGACCTCTAGCTATGAGCATCCTGCTGAATCTCAGCGTTTACTCCCTCTGGTCATCTGCTACTCATGTCACTTTAAATAGGACAGGAGGAAACGTACGAAATCAATAGAATGAGTTGAATATTTTCATGTTTACTTGCAATTTGCTTGTGCTATATATTTGACCTTAAGCAACAGTGACACAGAACATTTAAGTTGGCAATAGTCTGCTATTCTATTGTAAGTCTCCTTACTGACAGCATTTACATCAAGTTTAAAGCACTGCCTAGGGGGTTCTCTTGGACCTACATCTATTTTATAAAATCATAGTTCACACAAGATACAAAATATTAGCTCATGAATTTTAACAAGGGCGGTAAGAGCATCTGTTCAAACATTAATAAAATGAAAATTAATTTGCAGCAACAGATTTTAAACTCTGTTTCTACACAATGGTTTTAGTAATTATATAATAATGAATGGCTATAATTAGAATAAAGAAATCAAATTGTTTATATATAACTTTTTTCAGTTATTTCCAATGTGTGTGTTATGACATATGCTTGAAACCTTTATTTTGGTACAAAATAATTGTGAAATATGCGAAATTGTGTATGTGTGTGTGTGTATCATAAAGCGGCAACGCCAGTGCCCTTGTTTTTTAATGTGTGTGTGGGTGCGCATGCTTGTGTCTACAGTATGTACCTGGAAGGCCTGAGGCCAAAGTGCTGCCGTTGACATCTAACGCAAACAGTTTTCATTTCCCCAGGAACAGTGCGACCTCTCCTGAGAACATATTCCTCCAAAAAGCAATAAATCAATTTCCTACACAGCTTGACATTTCTTCCACAATATTTACTGTTCAAATGGAACACAGTCCTTTAACATTTAAAACTAATTTCACATCAGTAATTAATCTCTGTGCCAGTCACTTGGACAGGGTGAACAGAGAGTTGACTCGCATTTTATTGCACGCATTGATGTAAGGCCTGCACACGTGCATTTTTGCCACTTCAAAGGGCAAGGCATGATTTCTTTCATGTTCTGATATAAGCCAATATGGCATTACTGTAAATGTACTGATATGAGCAGAATAGTACATTATTTTGTAAATTTACCTAATGAAAAATCTGTTTGATCATTAGAATAGAGGCTTAATCAAAAAATAAAAAATAAAATATATATATATATAGCAAACAATTCTTAGAAAGCAAGTAAATGTTAAGGGTGAGTGTAATTTACATTATTTAATTTAGCTTCCGTTTATTAATAGCCTACAATTGGATTATTTAGCAGACACTTTTCATCCAAAGCGACAAATACATTGTCTGGCACTAGGTAAAGTATGCTCATAGGCCGTTCGTGTTGGGTATCGGATGCAGGATCTTTTGGCTGGGAGTCAGTCTGTCACTCTGATCACTAGCCTGGCTTGGTGGGGGAAGGTAAAAAACACTGGCACAGTACCCACACCCCCAACCCCAATGTAATGTACTGGATTATATTATTCACCGTGTGAATCTGAATAATAATATTTCAAAAACACAAAATGGATGGGCAAACATTTAGCATATCAAAGCTAAATCACTATTGAAGGATGTACCTCGTCAGTTCTTTATACTGTATGATTTGAGGAAAGTTGAGTTGGTGTGTTAAATGTACTGAGTTCTTCCTCTTTTATTTTGAAGCCGTTTTAGTTTTTCACTGACTCCCCACTGGACACATGCTGTGGGTCCATGGTGGCCTTCCTGAAACAAAAACATTTCACACCACATTACCTCCCAATGTTTTTGGTTCCCACATGCCACTTCACGCCCAGCTCATCCCTTCTGGTTGAATGTGTTTTCATCTTCTAGGTTGGTTTAACTGCCATGGATGGGAGAGTAGCAAATTGAATTGGAATTTATCTAATTCTTTCTTTTGCCCCTTTCTCCTGGGTTTTGTTGTTTTTAAAGGACAATTTATGTAAGTTTACCTTATTTATTTGTTTTCCTTTTATAGGATGCATTTGCACTTAGAATGATGATTTTTTTTTTTTTTCGGTGACAGAATCACCAGATGCTGAAGCTGCCATGGATCTGGGGGCGTCTGAGCTAATGGAATCAGAAGTTCTTTATGATTGTGTAATCTGTGGACAGAGTGGTCCGTCTACTGAGGACAGACCCATAGGTCTGGTGGTTCTGCTCCAGGCATCCTCAGGTAAAGCACCCCCAACTAAACATGTATATGCACACACACAGCACACAGGCACTCCTAAATAAATTACCTGGCTAAATGATAATGTTTTGTTTCACTACTGTCTTGTTTTCAATTTTAAACAACCATCAAATGAAATCGGTGTTTGAGATTTACAGGGCACACGATTCCTGTCCTATTCAGCCTTTCCTATTATGATAAAACAGTTATTCATGGCAGTTTGGATCCACCATATTGGAAATCTAATTTTAATAGGCACGTTTTCTCCTGTTGTAATTGGCTCATTTATCATCTCATGTTGATCCCTGCTTATACATGTACATGCTGCTTGCTAGTGTAAAAGGGTAATTTCCATGCCATCTTTGTGGACAGACGGGGATCATTCACTGTCAGGAAAATAAATGGCATGTTTGATTAGCAATTAGTCAAGTAACAATGTGGTTTCGGAACATGCTAACTTCAAGGTCAAAGGATCATTGCGCTGTATATGTGATTTGCCATTTAATTCTTCGCACAACAGCTGGCCCACAATCATGTAAACATAGTGCATTAGTTAACTGGAATCTATGACGGGGTACAACATGGGGACAATTAGCTGTCAGCAGTTCTTTTCATCGTCCGTTCATTCTATGGCTATTTGCAGTTATTTGCGTCACACAAGTTCTCTCTACTAATCATTGCACTTAAATGTATAAATGACTAAGGTGCATCTGAAGGAATTCTACAAAAAATCTTTTCAGTGCTGGGGCACCGCTGCAAGAGCCAAGAAGCCAAGAAGCTGCCGACTAGCGATGAGGAACACATCTACCCCGGAGACACATGTGGAGCTGCTCATGACGTCAGGCTCACCCTCCTGCAACGCTTCTTTAAAGATGTAGGTGTCTGATGATAAGATAATGATGATAAGTGTTTTCACAACAGCTTTAGCAATTCCTCTGATGGATATACATTATTGTGACTGCAGCAGTCTGTTGTCATCAGTGTTTCTGATTTGTCAATTGAAATGTCAAAATCAGAAAATGTCAATTAAAGCCAACATTTGCCTGTGCGAGAGCAAATCCCTGTTTCTTATTAGGGGAGAGCAGATTCCTTTTTTGCCATGTTCCATTTCCTCCTGAATGGGGTTCAGATCATTGAGCAACTTTGTGGCTAGGCTGTCCTAAGATCTCAAACCCTCTGTGCCTGTCAGCCTCTCCTGCAGCTATAGAATGGAGCAGTGAGGAATTAGACCACATGACAGGAGCCCAGATTGGCTGGCAGCAGCACAGCACAGCTTTATTCTCTCTCTAATGACAGTTAACACCTGCACTGCCAGGACAATGGTTTCAGTTGGGTTTTGCCCTGTATACTTCACATGGGGAATATAAATACAGTGTACATTTATTTATATATATATATACATACGTACATATACCTAGTCTTCTGCTCTCTTATTTTCAGAGCTCTTGTCTGCAGTCTGTGTCTATAGGTTGGGATGGGGGTGTCTATGTCCAGACCTGTGGACACACCCTGCATATAGATTGCCACAAGTCTTATATGGAATCTCTGAGGGTAAGTAAAGCATCACTCGTACTGTCTTCCTGTACCATAGAACAATGTCAAAATAGTGTATGACCTCCAAAAGGATTCTTCTAAGTGTGTGCTGACCTACATACTGTTAAACAGCCTTGTCAAACTGTTAGGTACAGTACAGCACTTTCTTTTTTAAACAAATTTATTTTTGTTGTGTTTTTTAACCAGAATGACCAAGTCCTGCAGGGCTTCTCTGTGGATAAGGGCGAGTTTACCTGCCCGCTGTGTCGACAGTTTGCCAACAGCGTGATTCCTTGTCGCCCCGGAAGGGCCATGGAGCCTAGCTCCTGGCACTTGCCCACCAACAAGAAGACTAGTGTTTTAGTCAAAGAGGTGCAAGATCTGCAGGAGCAACTGGGTCTCTTCCCAGTAAGTATAGCCCTAAAGCAGGGATGGTGTCCAACTGTTGGCCTCTATCTATCTACAGGTGCCAGGCCTGTGTAAGATGCCACACATTGGATTAAAGTATTTGACTTGTTCATGGTTCTTTTGAAGAATATTGATATTGAACTCTATGAAACCTTTTGACTGTTGGACATTTGGAAGATGTATATTTTACCCATACTATAATAATAATTTGAAATGCAAAGTTATCTCCTCCTTCCTCAGACAGAGTCCAACTTGAGCAAAGAAATGGAGTTGGTCATCAAGGACATCAAGAACACCACCCAGAAGAAGTACATGGACTATGGCAAGAACCCAGGCTCCCCGGATAATGATTTCCTCTTCATGTACTCTGTGGCCAGGTGCGAACAGGACAGCATGGCCTTAACTCCCGTACCATTTCAGATTGATAAAATGACAAATTCTTTTAGTGAGTAGGCAAATGACCACATAGCCCACAATAACTACTTCAGTTTGGATTATGTCTAATATGTGGCTCAAAACTGAGGTCTGAGTCAAAGATGATTCCCAAGTTTTTCACCTTATCACAGGGGTCTAATGCCAGTTCTGGCAATTTCACTTTGAGGTTTTCTCTCTGAGTTTCAGAACCAATGACCAATGCTTCTGTTTTGTCCTGATTAAGTTGTAGAAAATGTTCTGCCATCCATGACTTAATGTTTAAAAACAGTTATTCACAGTTATCTCCTCAAAGATAATTTTATTCAAATACAACACTTAAACGTCACATGTGTTTGTGTGTGTGCACTGGAATTGTGAGCATGAGCTATTTAGATATGAGAAATGGTCTGGACATGCAGACTGTCTGTCTACTTAGGTCTGCACATGCACTGTCTTGAAAGGGAGGTCTCCCAGATTCCCATGCATGCCCCCATATGGTGTGGCCTCTGTTTTGTTCTCAGTTTCTTAATGCTGGCTTCGCTTTGTTAATCAAATTGACTATGGAGTTTAAGTTCAGTTGTGCTCTTATTTTGTTACTTTGAATATGTTTTTTTGACTTGTGTTGGCCTCCCCAGCAAACGGGGTTGGAAATCAATATGGGAGATGTTGCACAGTCTTTGTACCTGCACTGAAATGTATAGATTACTTGAATTTCCTTGAAGTTGCTCAGGGAGCTGTGAAGGTGTTCTTGATTGGTTTTATTAACATCACTGTTATAGTGCTGTGTTGGGCCCAGAGGTGTTGCTCGAAAAAATGCTCTTTCTAAGCAGCATTAGCAGCTTTGTCAATTTAGGCTGCAGTGAAATGCTATTGACTCTCGTTCCACCATCTTCACTGAGCCCTTTATTAGGTCTGACTGTGTATGGATTTATTGTAGCCTCTGACTGAATTGTAGGGCCAGTTTTATTCAGAGTGTTTAATCACAGCCTTGCCTGCTTAGTCACACTGGCAGGGCTGCAGTTTGCTTATTTTTTAGATGTTAATCTGCAGTCCATTTGAAATTGTATATTTTCCCCCACTTTGAAATCATTCATGGTGATAAGATTGTCACAAGGTTGTGTCAACTAGTGGAATATTTTAAGGTGTTTCTTTGTGTCTGTTAAACTTTTGACATTTTATACCTTGCATACAAGGTAATTTATGGTCAGGTCAAAAATAAATCTAGCTTTCCCACAATTTTTGAGAAGTCAGGTCCTTCCTAAGTGCTTTCCTCCTCCCATCTTAAAAAACCCAAATGCCATGTCTACACCTCACCTCCCCAGACCTTTTGCCCTCTCAATGCTGTGATTCTCTCACCCAGCACCCTATAGAGAACGATCCCCAGAGTATGTCTGGGTGCCTGTTGGCTCTGTGAAGTTCATTGAACAGCGCAAATTGCCTGAGGAGTGGAAAATTCCTCTGTCACAGGGGTGCGCTTATCAGCAGAAGCCAGATGGAGCTTCACCGTGGCGGCATTATCTATGTGAAATTGCTTTTTCTCCCAGGAAACCCAAGGATTTGCCCCCACCTCTTTGGCCCATAGCAAGAAATGGCCAACGGCAGCTCAAAAACAGCTCAGTATAATTTTAGCAACACCTATCTTTTTTTTTTTTTGATTGATTGATTTATTTATTTTTAAACAATCTGTGTACTTTGTTAAAGGATTTGGGTTATTGTGCCACTGTTTTCACAAGAGAAATTGAAATTCTAGATTGAAATGTGTTTGGATATGCATGGGAAAAGCACTGTGTGGATTATGCATGGATGCTGTGGATAGAACAGCTTTTATGCTAATGAGCTAGCTTGTGCAAAGTCAATGTTAAAATGCTGTCATTTATTAGATGCAGAACTGCCGCAGCAAAATAGGCGCTTTTAACAGCGAATAGCCTGACTTGGCTACATCTTTCATCTTCCTAATAAGAAGGCAGAAAAGGAAGTCAGCATGCCTAACCAAAAGCTGAATTTGATGATGTGGAGGATGATGATATGGAGGATTTTTTCTTTGGTATTTCACTATTAGGTTGTGATGCATGTCTTCAGGGTGACGCTAGAAGATTATAATGGGAGTTTGTATCAAACAGTCCCATGGGTATATATGATGCCATTTCTTGGATGCAATTGACTATGCCTGCGTATAGACCTGCTATAGTAGTGATTTTAAAACGTTTTGAAACTCTACACCCCCCAACAAATGCACACACATTTGATCAAGCTAGATTTAGAAACAATTTAAAACACTCCCAACCCCACCTGTCAAACATCCCATGATACCATTGAGCCCCATGAGCCACATTTTGAAATGCACTACAGTATAATGCTAAGTGTCAATATTGTCTCTTCAGGACCAACCTGGAGTTGGAGCTGGTTCACCGGGGAGGGAACCTGTGTTCAGGAGGTGCCAGTGCAGCCGCCAAGCGCTCTTGTCTCAGTAAGTAGCCCCCATGTCTCGTCTTTTCTCATGTTGTCTGCATTTTCTCTCTCAGATGTAAGCAGTCAAATGTAAAAACTCAATTACAGTACGCAGTGGAAGTCTGTGTACAGTGTGTTCTCAGCACTTGGCAGATTTGTTGCAATGTAAACACAAATGAACAAGGCAACAAGGTAGACAATCAAATATGTCCCCAGAATGAATTACCGTATTTACATATCTAATATCTCATTTAACAAAAAAAAATATTAGCTCAGTTTTTCTTTTATTTGTTCTATTTTGCTTTAAACTAATAAGACCTTCAACTGTACCTTTCCTGTTTCGCTAAATGTTTTATATTTGCAGCTTTTTCAGCAGCTATTAGTTTCAGCAGCTACTAGTATAAGTAAAAATATATGTCAGGGTAAACCAAGCAGACAAATAAGTGATATGCTGTTTTAGCTGATTATGTGGCTAATGGCAAATGGTCTGTCTCAGGGAGAGGGGCATTATTGGAAAGGAAAACTGTCATTGTGGTCTTGGCTAATTGGATGATTATTGCTCTAAAGTCCTCTGCATCTACTACCAGGAAGTACGTCAATTATAAGAACTTTTTTCTCGTTTTTTCTCTCAGATGCATATTGGAACTACTTAAACGTATTAAAACGTGTAGCCACTGTATTTTGAAAACCTATTATTGATTAGGGTGATATATGGGGTTGAATTCCTATATAACTGGCATCTACCAGACTGAATAAGAACTCGCATTTCGATACCTCATTTCGGTGCCACTTATATATGTAAATTGAAATATTTTTTCTTTGGTGCTCCGAAACAGACATAAAAAGCATTGTAAGAGCCATTTTTACCATTTACTGCATGTTTTCGGTAATTAACATATGACTTGATCTGATGACAGCAGGTAGCACACCGTTGGGTAGCTAGACACCTGCTTAAAATGCTTGAAGCAAAATGTTCTAAACATAGATGCACCGATCGACTGCCCGGTCTGTGTAATTATAACCGGTGGCGTGCCCAAACTTAACTGCGATTTTAAAAAGTGATTGCCGTAGGAAACTGCATTTTATGGTTATATTACTACTGTAAAGACATTTAAACTGGTAACAATCAATGTATTATTGAAAATCTAGGCCACAGAGCAGGTAAAATACTATATATTAAGGATCATTTAAAAAGTCTTAATTTTATCTGGGCCTATAACCCATCCGTAAATCATGTCAAGTCTAGTTTCCAAATATGAACAATATGAAATTTGACATGGCAAACAAACACACATACACATTGGAAACCATACCATAGTAGCATATATTGCCTACAATAATGTGATTCCTGATTACTGTAATTCTTTAGTTACAAGAAATTAACATTTCACAAAGACATAAACTACTTTTGCCATTCCCATTGACCATATACCGTATGAATAGGCCTATATTTGCATGTTTTGACTGTTTGATCCAAAGAAAAGCAGCTGCAGACGTGGACGGCAATCAGTTTTTATCGGACAATCACTTTTGGGCACGACACTGTTTATGTTACCGATAATTTGCCTATGTTTACCTGTTTTCCAGCATGCATGCGCCACAAAGACGTTCACATTCATTCACCCCTTATTCTTTTTATCTAGAGACTGTAGATAGCTGTAATGATAGCCTACCTACACATGACAGGTCTGTGGTCTGCACAGTGTGAACATTCTAATTGGTGCCTGAGGAAGACATCATTCTTGACTTTCAAACTTTGAGCATCAATATCTTTTTTTGTATTTTTATAAAACAAAGGAAATCTAGTTGTATTCTATGGTTCATCTCTCTGAAAAGGGTAAATTATATGGCTTATTATCATTCCTTAAACAAACGCTGCCTTGTAAAAGTGTAAAAATATGAGAAATGTGAGCTATGGCAGCTAGGGGACTGTAAACAAACTACTTGGATAAATGGCGATGAACAAATGACTATGTATCGGTTCAGGCACCACTGGAACTGTTTTTAAAAGTATCAATTTGGCACCAGAATCGTAAATAACTCAAACGATACCCAACCCTAGTGATACATGGACACTGAATTGTTTTTTTGTGTGGCCCAGGATTGACAAATCAAAAATCCTTAAAGTAAGCTTTAAGATCAGGGGAGGAAAGTTAACAGCGACTAGTAAAAGGAGCAATCCACATACATTCCCACACTTCTCTTTAATTAGTCTGTTTAGTGGTGAGAAATTTAAAGTGCTGGTTGTTGCAGTCAAATGGCTTCATCCTTGAGTGGCTTAAAAGACATTTCACACTGGAGTGTGCCATTTTCTGAGCTACATTAGCTGTGTAGCCGTGCTGACGGCCACATTTACCCAGATGCAGTACATTAGCGATGCTCTCAGAAAGGAATGGCATGTGGAAGGAAACTGTGGATGTGCGTCAATGTGGAGATTCCAGTTAGGTTAACAGAAGGTCTCCTGGGCCAGTCCCTAGGCCGTCTGAAAACAAAGTTCATCCTATTGTATGCATTTCACATTATCAGCATAACAATATTTGGTCTAAGCTGCTACGATACGGACTGAGTGACTCATTGATGGTGAACCAGGTGGTTCTGAATGTTATCTAAAGATAATCCTGATGTTCTATATTTTTATTCCATGTTTTTCTTCAGTAAAATATTATTCTAATTTTGATATGCCAAAGATATTTGGAAATGATCTGTGTCCATTGCTTGTAGGCTTGTGTAAATTAGAAAGCCCAAAGGATCACACAGACAAATCTATGATCAAAGCACTGATGGAGGTGTCATGGCGGACGGTTTAATGGATCGATATCTGAGGCAAATGTAGGGCAGCCTCTCAGCAGCAGGGGTTGGGGCCGGGGGGGGGAAGCAGTTTTGTAAAGCTATTTGACAGATAAAAGAGATGTTTTGTCTGGAGTCATGGTTGCCTTGTTCCCCGTCACACCGAAGGCCGTTTGCTGCCGGCGTTGTCTGCAGGGTGTCACTCTGTGGCGTCAGCTTCCCTCTCGCCCTAACACTGGAAGGAGCACCGTGTCACATCCTTTTATTGGTTTCCCTCCACAGACGCTATGCCTGCTTTCCCCTCTGGGGGGCAGTGTTGGACTAAGTATTGACAGCTCAGCCTGCGTCAATATAGCAAAGCTGGTTAAGATGTATAATAATAAATAAATACAAAAACAATGCTTAAAATGCTGCATACAGCGTCATAACCCCACTCCAAAATCAAATAGGATTAGTATTGCTCATTCGTAGTATTGCCACAAGCTTTCTTGAATTGTATGGCATTTTTATGTTTGATGGGGAAAGATAAAGAGGAGGGATAATGGGCATTTAGAATATATTGTTCATACACGTTTTTAAACCGTGGCTTGGATTTAATGACTGTAATCTTGGATGTGGGTCATAATAAAGAAAGTAGGTTAGTTTGATTCTGGGTTAATGAGAAGGTGAAGGGCACCTCTGTTTGAGAGTACATTACTCATCTGCATGTTTTGTCTTTACTGTGTTCTGTCCATTTCTGGCCATCAGTTTGAGTGCTTGTTGCAGGGCTATGCTCACTTTCTCCGATGGTCCATGCGTAGGCTGTCAATTGTCTTGCTGCGTGTGCACCAGAAAAGACTGTGTGGGTGGTTGCTCTTCATGTTCCATTAGTTTTCCAGTGAACAGGTGTGACCTGACCAGAGTAGCCTAGGGCTGTCCAGCACCACCATGTATCCATCTGGCCTGGCCTGGTTTAAACCCAGCCAAACAATTAGCCTGCTTGCAGTGCAGCCGTTTCGCTCAAGCACAGACACACACACACGCACGCACTAGTGTTATAATAGCACTTGTTAAATGTCTGTCCTCCTGTTCTGTCCTCTAGATCAGCTGTTCCACGTGCTGGCCATGCACATGCGTCTGTACAGCATCGACTCTGCCTACAACCCCTGGACTAGACTGACTCAGGATAAACAATGCAGAGAGGCAGAGTGAGTGACAGCTCCCCTTGTTGGAAATCCATTAACACCCACCTCCTTATATTCCAGTCATAGTTGCCTGCTACCCACCCTCAGCCCCCCCCAATAGCGCGCGCACACACACACACAAGCATAAGCATGTAATCACAGCACCACTTTGTGCCCCCACCCTCCAATTTCCGTTTTCCCCATAACACCGTTTTTTTTTTTCTTCTCTCTCTCTCACAATGAAGAGCTTAAAACAGAAAAATGGGACCCGGTGTAGTTGCCATAGATACCAATAATTGCTGCATCTGGCAAATTACCGTGCACTTTGCAGCAAAGCCCTGTCAACACGGCTGTACCCACACCAGGCTGACACCGTGCCACTGTCACTGCAGCACAGCTTCCCAGCCCTCAGCTGGCCATGCTGCAGCATGTGCACGCACACACACACACCCCTATTTAACAAAAGAGTGTTTTTGTTATCAAACCCGGTGCATGCTGTCTTTTCCACTGTGACTTTAAATTATTAGGTCAAAATGTGTCTCTTCTGTTAATGGAGTTTTAGCTGTCAGGGTTGGCAGTCTAAACAGCTGTGAAAATCCTGTTTGCAACACTTAACGACATAGGATGAGCCCACACATCCTTTCCTCCCTGTTAGTGTTGTAAGACAGCTTTTTACACCTGTTACTAGGAAAGCGCTTGCAACCATACAGTATTCTCAGTGGAGTCATTTGCCATTTTAAAAATATCTTGTTAAGGATTCAGGAGGCAGCACTGTCATTGACATCCTCAGGCGGTCAACGTGCACTCTTTAAATAGGGCAGAGGGTTGGTTTTTCATACACACAACTTCCCTTTTTACCTTGATATTTTCCCCCAGTTTGAATTGAAAATAGATTGATGTTACACAGGGTATGACACATAAACCTACCGTGTTCAGGTTTCCAGATTTGTAAGATAATTTATTGGAGAGTCATAAGTGCCTTTCTGTAATTGTTTTTTTTTTCTCCCCCCATGCACAAATTAACTGGTGAGTGCCTTAGCAATGGGATGGTATTATTCTGTAAGTGGCGTTCCTTTTTATTCAAAAGTCCTGAGAGGCCTTTTCACAGCAAAGTGGAGACTGGAAACACTCAATTCGTTGTCAGCAGATAGAGGTGGGGGTGGGGGTGGGGTCCTTTTTTTCTTTCTTTTTAAATGAAGATGGAATAAACAACAACATATAACTCAGGGCTACATTAAGGAAGTAGTTTAGGGAATACAAAGATGTGCAAGTGTACATGTATAGCCGGAAAGGCCAATGTTTTTGTTTAGGCAAAATTGAAGTGTTACAGTATATTCAGAAAGCACTATGCTCTTTGATCTCTAATGCATAATATGGTCTGTATTGACTTCATTTTTTATTGCTTAAAATTCCTAATTTGAAATTGAACAAAGACAGGCCTATTTTTTCCTGTTTCTGTGTTTTATCAAAGAAGAAAATTGACAACTGTTCGGCGGGGTGCCTTGCTATTAATGCTTGCTATACTGAATGACAACCTTGTTTTATTTGCAGTGGTTTTGATGAGGAGAGACCTGAGGTTCCCATGCTGTTTCGAGATGTGCCATCGCTCCTGATCATCTTTGTGCTGACCATGCCTCAGCCTCTACGAAAAGGTGCCTTTCTTGCATCTGCTTTGCAGGGGCGGTTGAAAGGAGCTTGTCTGTGGCTGCTACACAACCAGCTTCGTCCCTTTATCTGTCCTAATCATGACTGAATGTCGGGGCGGAGAAAGAATTCCAGTCTCTTATCTTCGCTCCTGTAGCCTTCTTTTTTTTATTTGACTGTGAGGATCAGAGGGCCACAGCCCCAGTGATGGGAGGGCTGTCACTTTTTCTGCCCAGAAGAGGGCCACCCCAAAGCACCCCCAATCCTGTTCCATATCATGTTGCAGTGGATCATATCCACTGTAATGGGTTCACTGCCAGAATACACATTTAAGACATTTCAGTTTAAAGATGTAGTGTTTAGTGACAAAAATGTAATTATCTATATTACAAATAATGGAAAGGACAGCATGGTTTTTCTTAAGGCAGTACCATTGTAGCCTTCATCCTTCCTGCTATTGCCCTTGAAACTGCAGGAAAGTCAGAACTGGGTGTGTGATTAGATTTTAGAAGGGCTTTGTATCTTTTCAATTCAGAATTGATTAAACCAAACAAAGCATCATTACTGCACTCATTGAGAGATGGAGAATTGATGTGAAGAAGGCTATTATTGAAGAGCAACCCATAATGATTGAGCTGCCAACACCATAGGTTTACTTTTGTATATGCTTTCGGAGAGATTCAAGAGGTGGGGGTGCCAGGGTGCCCTTTATTGCCTGGGAAGGGGGGGTTACCATGCTCTGACACTTAATAATGCAGTGACCGGCACAGTGAAGAGCTCAGCAGCCCTTATGTGGATGGGCAAATGAAGGCCCTTGTTGTTGGGTCTTTCAGCTCCAAATGAAGACCACTTCCAGATTGCATTTCCCACCTGAAGCCCCCTGCTAATTATCTGCCTGCTGGCTGATGAGACTTTCTAAGTGTAACGGAGGGCGAGCGTAGCTCTGGAACAAAGATTAGTAGACTAGATTAGTATGACTCGGTGAAGGGAAATCAACCTTTTCCTCGTTTTGTTGTACAGTAGCAGGCCTTAAAAAACAGTTGATTAATTCTTTCATGTATATAAATCTCACAATTGTGATTCTGATATGTATGTCTCGAATATACTTGTACTTGTATTTAGTTTGAATTATGTATCATGACACGAGGAATGCAAGTCCCTATCATAGGCCATGTAATACATATGTCCCTCACCTCCTGTGTAGACCACTTCACCTGTGTGGTGAAGATGCTGTTCAACCTACAGTACACCCAGGCCCTGGCTGCCCTCTCAGCCAAGCTCCGCCCAGAGGAGAGACAGGCCTGGGACACATCTGGAGCCCTCAAGAAGGTACAAGGCTGAAGTTCTGTTAAATATACCTTTTTGTTCTGCCCATAAAACAATGACCATGATAGTGCTACTGTGTAAACCAAGTCCTTAAGTGCTACCTTATAGTATATAATGTACAGTATGTGGATAATAACGGCAGTGTCTAGAGTCCCTGGTGTTGTTTTGACCCAGCTATATTAAGGGTCTATAGTAAACAATCCACTGCCATATTTGTTGTTGGCTTAGTTCCCTCACCATGTGACTACTCCACAGCGACAGTAAATTAGTCTATGACTCTGTATTGAGATGAATTAAGCCCTTTCCTGGTTCATTTGTGTGGTTTCCATAATAGACGATATCGATCTTCATTATCTACAGAATTGTGATTGCTGTAGTGTGGGATTAATTGGCTATCAGTCTTCAGTCTATTAAATCTGAATTAGTGAGTGGCTGGCTTGAATGTCAATAGACAAATTGCTGAAAGCCCTCCCCCCAGGCTGTTTCCAGCTGTAATAGAGGCATGGTGGAATATCATCCCAATACAAAGTCATGAACAATGGTGCACTCATTCATGAGCTGCCATCAAGAAGCATCTCAAATCCTCATTGGGTACGCCATCCGTATTTAGATGGATGCCATTGTATTTAAATTGAAGTTGATAAAAAGAGACGCACAGTCTGAACAGAGATCAGTGCCCAGAGGAAGGAAATCCATAGACATTAACGTCCTCGTCTATAAATCTATGACAGAGGACGGCACGGAGATAAGACGGATGTGGTTTTATATTCTGCCACCTTCAACTTGATAAATGCCTGCAGCTTTTCCTCCGTATAAAATATTAGTCAGACCAGTTGAGTTTTTATCAGAACACACATTCAGTAATGTCTCAACAGCTTATCAGCCGTTTGGATATTTTATTGTACGAAAAGAATTATTGTGGCCTCGGCTTAATCTGCATACATTATATTCTACTGTGCAGCACATCCCGGACATAGATGGCGGCTTTAGAAGGTGGTCCTTATTTTGTTATATTGCTTGAAGTTGGAAGACATCTTTTTTGTTTTTACCAGTTTTACTGTTTGTATTTTTTCCTATTACTAATCAACGTCTTCTAAACCAAGCTTTGTTTTATGGGAAAGCCACAATAAACTCAAATTTAGTCTTTTAATAAAAACATTTATCAAAATCATTGTGGCTAAAATACTTCTCGCCCCACATTGAACACCAATCTGATTTAAAACAAAAAAAATAAAAAAATTATTACCATACTCTTTGCATATTATCAACAATTTTGACACTTTTCTTTATTTATTTCCAGAACGCAGGCAATGCTGAAAAGTGTTTTGAAGCTCTGCTCAGCCACGTTATCAGTGAGCTCTCCAAGGACAATCGTGTCTACAAGGAAAGCACTGAAGAAATGGCGTCAGTGGTGAGACACCAATTGGATCATCGGTCGAGCATCTTAAACTCAACCGTCAAAATATCTGGGCTGCCTGTCCAACCTTGCTTGTTGTTTTCTTTTCGTACATGATGAATTGCCCAGTCCTGTTTGAAACAATGGTCTCCATATCTCAACTGGTCTCTGAAGGAGATATGCATCATGCCGCTATCTGCTTATTGATGCAGCGTTACTTTTGTGCTCCTCCCAGCTGAGCTCCAGTGTGTGGTCCCCGCAGTCCATAGAGTTCAGCCTCCAGCAGTTCTGCCTGCCCTACCTGCGGCTGTCTTGCCTCTTGCAGCACCACCTCTATGGGGACAGCCTAACAGGCTGCCTGGTATGTCTTCACATGTGTCCATAGTCATGTTTGTACTCGAACACAGGGGTTGGGATACCACTTTGGTTTAGAAGGTTCATTGTTCACAACCAACTGTAGGCACCTGCACCAAATGACGCCAATAAGGAAAGCAAAGAGATCCCAGTGACACTCGTTGCTGTCTTGTGTGTTTTTGTCAGGAGGAAGAGGAGTTCACATCCCTGGCTGTGTGTCTGGGGCTCCTGTCCTCTGCCCCTCAGCCCTCCAACACCATACTCAGTGCCTCATGTCTGGAGTGGCCGGTCAACGTGTTTGACCTCATGACACAGTGGTGTGCCGAGGTCACAACGCTCTCAGAAACGCATGCCGATCACTCACTGGTGGGTCACTTCAGGGTACACGCTGAGGAAAAGTCAGTGATGTCCTTCCTTCACAAAGACTTTAAAGTGGCTCTATGACATTTTCTGACACTAGATTCCACACAATGAACCAGCATCTCAAATCAAAACAAATGCTTTGTGGGCCAGACATGCACACACATGCACTAACATGCACTAACATGCACTAACATGCAAGCATGGCTGGACAGTTTATGAAAAATAACAGATTTCAGACACACACACAGGGAGTGTGATGTCATTTTCTGCTCAGGATGCTATTACTCCACTATATCCTTACAATTTATAAATGAACTTAATTGCTGTAGACAACTCAAGCAACTGACATTCTGTATGTTGGTCAGAACAAAATGCAATTATGATGATTGATTTTGTAAACATTTTTCACCGTCCTTTCATATAGTACACTAAATGAGGCCCTATAGTCTGATAGTTCATATAAGAGTTGTCTTTTTGGTACTTTGAGTTTCAACCTTGGCTTGTCAGGCGATTGTAGCAGATATTTCTGACGCAGGTCTCCCGGGAAAGTGATTACAAGATTGCTTTGTCATTCAGACTGAGTTGAGTCTTACATGCTACACATCACTTGATGAAAACCTGGGAGTGTCTTGAATATCAATTTAGATTGTTTACACATAGCCCCCAACTCAGGACGTTCTTTATTATCACAAGCTCAGGCTGAAGGACAACATTGAGTACAAGTAGAAGTCAAGAAACCTGGAAGATTTACTTAGTTGTGGATGAAAACAAATTGGAAGTTTCTCTGGATCTTTTAAGAAGTACTTCAGACAATATTTAGTAAACGGTTTATCATCTGCTCTAACAGATTTGAGCTCGATGAGTCAGTATCTGTCCAAATGAAATGGGAGTTTTTCTGCTTAAATATGTAGCTTATCTGATAAGTTCCTGGATACAGAGTATTTTAGAAGTACAAGAGCAGGAGAGAGCAACTGAACTTTTAAATAGATTTTTATTGAATTTTTGTCTTGATATTTATTTTTATTTTTTATTGGTCCACAGGAAATGTTATCCCAGGATCCTCATTGGGCAGCTCCACATCTCCTCCAGCTACCAGACAACTACAATATCATCTTTCAGTACTACCACAGGAAGGCCTGCACTGTCTGCAAAAAGGTGCCAAAGGACCCTGCGCTGTGCCTAGTTTGCGGCACCTTTGTTTGCCTCAAAGGGCTGTGCTGCAAGCAGCAGGGTTTCTGTGAATGTGTTTTGGTGAGTTTGCCCAACTCTTCCCATTATACTATTGCTGCATTTGGAAATGGTAGAAGCACATTGATAAAGATGGCAACTATAAATATTAGAATCAGTGTTTTGTTCCCGCTGTGTGGCAATCCAGCACTCCCAACACTGTGGTGCAGCAACAGGCATCTTCCTGCTGATAAATGCCTCAGTAATCATCATCATCCGCGGCCATCGTTTCTGCCTGTGGGGCTCCGTTTACCTAGATGCCCATGGAGAGGAGGACCGTGATCTACGGTACTGTTACATAACACTGCCATAGATCAGGTCAATATCCATACTGTTTAAAAGGAGTCCTCATTGTTGTATTATTATTTATTTTTTGCAGCCGTGGCAAGCCTCTGTTCTTATGTGAAGAGAGGTATCGCGTGTTGGAGCAACAGTGGGTTTCACACACCTTTGACCACATCAATAAGCGCTGGGGGCCTCACTACAATGGACTCTAAGCTTTCCCAAAGCCCATTGAAACCACATCCTAGGATACCCCTATCCCCTCCTTCCCCTAACCCCCCCCAATCCCCAGGGTCTGCCACAATAAAAAAAAACAAAAAAAAATGTATAATGTATACACAAACATGCAGTGAAGGCATTGCTGCCACAGCCTTTGTTTATGTAAAGATTTGTGTACAATCATGCCTAAAGACTAACACTTGTGTGTATTTATTTAAGTGAGTTACTGTGTGGTTTTTCAACAGAAACAGAAATGGAACAGACATTGACTTTAAATGAAAGCACAACTTTACCCAGAATGTTTTGGTTTGAAGTGGCCTTTAAGGCCTGCAATACTTCTATTTGAAAAAAGAAAATAGTGACTCCCCTTGAATCTGTTTATTTTGATGACCATTAATAACCTTAGTGCATATCCCTCCCTCATTTATCATGTGCTATGCTGTGCTGGCATGAGATTTAAGCTCCTGATGAGTGTAAGTAGTGTTCTTGCAAGATGCACTTGTGTTGGAGATGTAATGGCAGGAAGGACAGGTTCACCCATCAGCACTAGAGTTTGTTGCAGACCAGCACAGGCTCTTTTTCTGGGTCTAGCTGCAATCCATCCTCAGGAATTTATTTTTCTTTTTTTGGTTTTACTTTTAGATATTTAAATAAATGCTGCTGCTCATTGTTTAGTATGTAATTTTACCTTTTATGAATATTTCTTTTTCTAAGACATTTTGCTTTGGGTTTATAGTAGATGGCTGGCATTGTTGACTCAAGGTCACTTGAATGTTTAGGGAAGCATGCGGTCACCTTTTCATTACACAAGATAAGCTTAGCAGTCCTTCCTCCCATGCGGTTTTGTAGAAATACAGCTAAAAATACACCTGATCAGAACGATCTAAGGTACATTTTTTTGGTATTCACTATAAGGGCACCCTATAAACGCTCAATTCCCAAATATAAAATTGGTTGTTTTAGTCTTTGTATTAACATTTTAAGATATTAGCCAGGGCATTACAGGTATCAATATCCTGCTGCAACAGTGTAATTATTATTTTGATAAATTTTCTTCATTGTCTTAAATAATGTAGGGTTTTTTGCAAATCTAAACTTTTGGTCAATGCAATTGGCTGTGTTGGCTTGTTCTGTATGTTCAAGATGTCAGCAGAATATTTTTACCATTTTTGTTTTTGGCTGCCAAAAGTCAAATAATACAATACAGTGTAGGGTCCTATTTATTATCTCTACTTTTTTGTAGCTCTGGATTTATAGGTGCAGTCCAGCATTACACAGGCTAAATCCTGACTATACATTGTACACTCTCTTTGCTATGCGTTTACCCATCTTTTTCTGTTAAATATTTTAACCATTTACAATTCAGATTATACTCTTTTTTCCTCTCTGGAAGAACGGGACACTTATCCATTGTACCTGCAATATTGGTGTGATAAATTAATTGCTCATTTCTGGTGCACGTTGTGCTCCAGAGGAATCTATAAGGAGGGTTGAGTTATTTAATTATTTCCCAATGAACTCATGCATGCTGCTCATGTTTATTCTCAAATTTTCCCTCTACACTTACGTTGCAGTGCCCACTTTGTATGTGACCACAACTGAATAGCCAATGAGTTATGGGTGTAAATTGTAACTGAAAGCTCTTGTGTGTTCTCCTGTGTGGATGACAGTGAGAGAATACAGTACATTACTGTAGGTGCTGACTCAAACTATCTGAGTTTGTTCAGAAAGTATGACTTGGACATTCAATGCAAAATGTAACATATGTGAATAAAATATAAACACACTGATTGTTGTGTTGTTTTTTCTCTCTCCTCCTCACCATAGAGGTGCGAGAGGAAAGTGACTACAAAGAAGGTACTCGTTGCTGCACCATGGATCCGTATTTTTATATGTAAAAAATATTAATAGACCACAATCAATTGTGTTATTTGAACCATTATAATGCACAAGTTGTTATACAAACTGTTGTACTACAAGATAATGTAACAGTTCTCAATAGCTTATGTCATAGCCTATGGTGAGACCTAGCTGTTCGCTAAAAATATTTTCTCTGGGTCATTTAAATGTCAATGCTGCAAGCACACATACTCCACTCTAAATTCAGTCTTGCCCACGTTTCTTTTGGTAATGCATACTGTATGTTAAAGATGAATGGCTTTTTGGAAAGGTTCCATTTACTTGTGCTTGTCAATGAAAATGATCAGTTGTTAATGTTACATGCCACTTACTAAAGCAAGGTAGAGTCCAATGGGACATTTCACCCAACAACGTGCCCGTGCTTGGAAGATTAATTGGGTGAAGCTTTCTCAACTGGGGGTGAGGGGTAATGACCATGGGGCGATTACAAAGGCTGTTTCATACCACGTCTAATTAGAAAGAATATGTAGGACATGATGCAGTAAATACCGGCTGGGGAATAGTGCTGGCATTGTAACAATAAGGATTTGGAAATAGCTGAACATGCTATTTGCTATAGTGTTGCAACTTGCATGCGATGCTCAAACGAGCAACGTAAAACAGTTCAACTTCGAGCTCAGGTATGCAGAGACAATTGACATTGGGTAAGCATATAGGCAAATATGTCGCTTCACCGTATAAAACATCACACAGAGGACATGCTGTTTTTCCGTTGCCATTGCAATAAAGTTTTTTGCTCACCTGAGGAGGGTATATGTTGCTTCCTCTCTGTAGGAGAGCTCACAGAAGTCCCTATCAGGTTACTGTTAATTATTAAATCATTCATTGGAACGAAAATCAGTTCGAAATGTTGTTATGGACGGTAAGCTGTACTTAAAATAATGTTATGTTATTGCTCGTATAACATAGTTAGATAAATGTAGCCTACTCATACGATGATTGTAAAACTGTCGTGCCTGTGTTGATCATGAGGCAATAGATGAGAGGGAGATGCATTTCCACTGAACGGTTCATGTTTTACAGGTTTTAGAGATGGAAATACGGAGGCAGTAAAAACCGGGTAGGACTCTTTTAATGTCTATTCCTGTGGCCTATATCCTGGCGCTTGTTGACAGTGTTACATTTATTTAAATCGATCAGTGTCACACAGGGACAATTTGTGTGTCAACAAATAACTTAAAAACAGCAACCACAACATATAAGATTACTGAAATATATTTTGAGGATCTCTGTTACTGTATAAAAACAAGTATTTGATTATTGAAATTGTAGCGTTTGTTGGCACAATTCCAGGTGTTGGAGTTGTTTATTGTTATGGAAACTGGTATGATATGAGCTGTACATCCATGAGCAAAGTGGCACAGGATGTGTCTCACTAAACAATGTAGGCCTACATGCTAAATTAACAAAAAATGTTATTGTGGAATATGGGTCAGTTCTTCAGATTAAAAAAAACGTATTTTGGGTGAATGGTTTGTTGTTTTTATTCAATGCTCAGGAGACATGATGGCCTAGAGGAAAATCCCCCCAAGGCACAAGAATATTACCATCTGCATGGGAGAATATGGTGAGAAACAAAATGTGAACTAGTGACACAGCATTCACTTTCGTATTTTGGTTATTGTAAGCATTTGTCTCAGTGACTGAGACTACATAGCATATTTCCATAGGGATATATGATATTTGAGTAAAACCTGTATTTTGCCTCCAACTGCCAAGAAACCCCTTGGTTTGAATCCAAATGTATCATGTAAAGCATGTGATTGGACAAAGTACATGCAGGTATCTACAGCACTCACACCTATATTCGTCCCCAGCATTCTGCTTTTCATTGCCCCCAGTGGTTAGATAATACACACACACTATACTGCTTCTTAAGTAGAAACATGGTAGGACACACACTTAGTAGACTTTCAGATGACAGGATCATCTTGCCATCCATGTGCAATGTGCATTGAGGGGTGTTTGCTAAATACTATAAGCTTAGCTTAGTAATGAGCATTGTCACAGTAAAGGTATATTTTATAATGTATAAAATTAAAGTATACTCCTCAAATTCAGCCCCCGCTCTCAGTTGATGTTTGAAACACAACTGTGCACAAATGTGTGGGCGGCCGGCTGTAGCTG
Source organism: Aphredoderus sayanus (assembly GCA_027564795.1). Taxonomy (NCBI): domain Eukaryota; kingdom Metazoa; phylum Chordata; class Actinopteri; order Percopsiformes; family Aphredoderidae; genus Aphredoderus; species Aphredoderus sayanus. Next base: position 7,735 of record JAODUG010043032.1, on the reverse strand, counting down.
AAGGGGAAGAGAACTATGAGAGCTGTACTGTAAGGGAAGGAGCAGAGAGGAATATGAGCCAGTCATTGAGCAGACGGGAGGGCCGTACACTGTCTGAGCGAGTCTCAAACCAAAACAAAATTTTGTTAACAATTGCGGGAGACTTGTGCTCAACCACAATAGAAACATGATCATTAGTCATGGCTGGTGGCTAGTCCCTCTAAAGCCTCTAACATATCCCCTTAACAGGGATTATAGTTACTGTATGGGTTTACAGTTGGTGTTAGTGTACTCAGTATCTTGCCTGTAAGGTGGTGATTGGGAGTATGTGCCTTCTGTGAGCCGGTTGGCACAGCAACCGCTCCTTCCTCTATCCCTAGGCATTTTGCTTTCCAGGACAGGGCTTCACTGCATGTACCTTTGTGGCTTCATTGGGCACCCTCCTTACAGTGCTTCATCGATTAGCCCATGACACCTCCAGAGGGCTCCACAGTAGAACTAGCATCCCAGAGCTTACTCCCTCAGTCACTGCCGTCTGGCTGCTGGCTCAGCCCTGCGATGTCTTGTTGCTGAAAATCTGGCTTCTATTCAGCCAAAGCCATAGTGATGCTTCTTCAGCCTGCTTGCTGACTTTGTCCACACACCTCTTCCTTACTTGCCTTTCAACATCAAGCATGCCCAGGGCTTTCCAGGGTGATTACCCCAGAAAACCCCTGCAGCTGACTTCAGCTAAAAGGTCCCAAGCTTTCCCACCGCTCTGTTGAATCTCAAGGATAAGAGAATGGTATTTCTTGAGTTTCTTGCTCCATCCTTACCGCTAACTCAACATGAGACCAACTTCCTTGGTCTCTCTGGAGAACAATGTCTGGCCAAAGCCTTGTGCTGATATTTTCTTCTGTAAAATTGAGCAGGGAGTTGGTAACAATGCCTACTTCCACCAGTTGGTGGTGAAGTTTCTGCAGGTGAAGCTGGAATCTTGAATTGAAGTATGACTGGAGTATAGCTGCATGTGGTAAGCTTTGAGTGGTGTCGATGCCAAGTTGTGAGGTATTGTCCAGAAGTATGTTTGTGAGCTGGAGCCACAGTATTGCCAGGTCTACCTGCTTTGTTTGGCATATATTCAGACCATTGGGTATTGTTTCATAGTGAGGCGCAGACCGCCTTACTGAAAAGCAAACACACAATGCGTTTTTGACCCATGTTGATGCAATATAATAGACAAAAGGTAACCTGAGCATTGACATCTCGCGGCACAGGTGTCTTGTTCTGTCACAGCAATGATGTCTACTCTCCATAAAGAACAAAACTTAATTCAGATGTTTTAGCTTCATCATTGTTTGAACCATAAGGCATTATTTACTTCTTGGATAACAAGCATTGATTTTACAAAATGTCTGTGAAATAACATGTAGCATGGTTCTTGAGCTTTATACTGTAATAATCATTCGTTATAATAATTTGTGTGATCACAAAACGTCCTCCCCCTAGTTCAAGTTTTATTTATTTTATTGAATTTTTTATAACTAACTATTGATGACTGCTCCTATTGAGTAATAGTACATGCACTAGTACATATAAATTGCAAAGACAGGCCAAAACAAGTATATAAAAAAACTTAAATATATACAGTTACAATGTTTCAGTTTTCTTAAAAAATCTGGTATAGGCTAGGGTCCTTACAGTTTCTCCAGATACAAAGGAAAAGCGACATGAGACATGGCTACTATTTTTATTCAAAGCTACAGATTGGTTCTTGGACTTCTACATTGGGTTGCTTGTGTTTGAGCTCATGACAACCTACTGTAACATCTGGGGGTTTTACTTTGCAGGTGTAAAAGCACACATACTTATCTGCTGTTATGTTGGCATTCCCAATACAGGCCTAGCTAAGTCCATAGCATAACTATGGGTTAACTCAGGTGATGTGTAGACAGATGCAGCCCACAATTGGATAAACGTCAAGGTTTTACTTGTCTTGTTTATACATAATATCACACATTGCTGTCAGTCTTATCCAATCATACAGTAAGCCACAATTATATTTGACTAAGAAATACCAACAGTTGCTTGTAATTGGTGAATGGTGACAGTTCTGTGTAAGTAGTATTACTTATTGTGTTACTTACTTGTGTTATTTACCGAGGTGGGATACTGTAGGCAGGGGTCATGTGATCTAGTAACTATCAACAACTTCCTGGTTACGTGTGTGCAACCTGAGATGCTTCATAACAGCCATGAGCCATTATGAGTGGATACATCTGCCACCTGAATATTTAAAGCTAGATCACATTGCAGATTACGAGGATATGAATTATTTATTGGCTCTGATTAGCATGATTTAGTCAGGGGAATATTCGGTGGGATGGGTAGATACACTTTTGCAGGCAGTGGCATCAGCAGTCTGGAACAGGTATGTTTGACATATCATTTTGTAATCTAAGCTTTGTTATTATTCTTTGGGGAAGTATTCCCCCCAAAAATATGATTACAGTTTTACAGCTTGTTGATGTAGGTGTACAATAATGATTGCTTTATTATAATGAATACCAATTGGAAGGTAGAGGTGTATTTTTTATTGTTTTGTTATTCTATTCTTGACTGACTGAATAATGTATTTGAATTATGTACATTGTTTCTCTGAATGTGATTATTATTAATAATAATATTTTGTTTACATAACATTAATCATTTATTAATGCTTGAAACACTACTAGTATTGTGTACACATCACCTGTGCTATGGCACTTTCCAGGTTTAGATGTTTTTTATTTTATTTGTGGCAGGATACCGTTAATATCAAAAAATCTGTAGCATATGTGATGCTTCTATCCATCCTAGAATGACGCCTGCATTAGTGCAATATGATACCCTTGTTACCAAAGTTGGTAATGGACCTTAGTACAGGTTGCTGTATTTATCGCACTACAGCATACATAGTCACTTGTATGCCTTCCTCCATCTGAAGGATACTAGCTGACTTGCTGCAATAATTGGTAACAGAGTGAGTATGATGCATTTTAATGCATTTTGCATATTAATTAGCTAGTTCCCTAAAGATTTATTATATTTCCCTGTTTCTGCATCTCTTGAAGGACACCTTGAAAGACATCAGCTCTATTTTTCTACTGCGTATTTGCAATTGTCTAGCTGAGTGGTTTATCTGTCTACCCTTAAGACATTGCTCAACCTGCTCGCTCAACAATTCATAAATCTGTCCTCACAGGAGTGTTCCCGAAGCCCTTGGGTATTTAACATCATTCACAGCAATCTGCTAAACTCCCCCAAAAATACCTCTACCTCCCCCCTCCCGCCAGGGTCACACAAGTTCTGTGAGGTGTGACACATGCTGTTTATAACACGGGATGATACACAAACACAGCAATCAATCATGTTTATTTGGAATATCTATTATTTTATGAATATAATACGTCCCACTATGTCAAAATGCTTGCCTCATCGGTCAAGCTCTGGTCACAGTTTCGTCTGGCTTGACACTTTTTGCACTGGTCTTTCACCCAGCTGGTCACGATGATGGCAGGTGAATATGAAATGTTGTAGATGATTTATGCCTGCATTGTTTAATCATGAATCCTCATGTCGTTACATGAAACGTGTCATATCTGGTGTTGCATAGTAAAGGCACGTACATCTTTTTACAAGATGCTGCATCAGAAATAGGAATTTGTATGCCTGTCGACTAGGTGGTGTGGTGTTCATATGGGACAGCACTTGTCGAGTTAATCCAATTGATCTTGAAGAGATTGGACAGTCTTAGCGGACAACGACCGTGTCCCTGTGGAGAGGGCTAATTTAGCACCTGAAATCTTACTTGTTGCCATCCTCTTGGGGGGGTGTTATTGCTATTGGCTTTATAATAGTATGGTCACTGGAGACTCATATTTGTCCTGGCCTTGATGAGTCAGCAGCAGCAAACAACACTATAACTGTTCATCTCTTGACTACATCTGCTTTGCTATTCACTTTCACTGCCTCCTTTTTAAATCTGTTAACTGGTTTCCCTGGGCATTTCACAGAGATGGGGGTGCTATATGGCGCAATAACCTACAATACAAACATTGCATTGTTTTTATTGTGATATTCACGGGTAGACATTCAATTGTGTTTTCCTTTCTTGCTGTAGCAGTGTTTATGCCGGTGTGCCTGGTTTATGTGAATGTTCAGCTAACATGTTATTCACTGTGATTATAGGCTACTTGATTAAGAGGCTTTCTCTGCAGAGGACAAAGTATTTCATTTTAAAAAAGGGTTACTATTTCTCTCAGTCTCCCTAGACATTGTACCCAAAGCTAAAAGCCTACAGTTCTATGCTAGAAATGTCTACATTAAATAGTCTGTTTTCAGTTTGTAAATGCTGGAAATTTGAAATAAATCTGTTTTTTCTCTAGGCGCTCACTGTATGGCGTTTATCCCTACAAGCCCAGTATGATTGGCCTGGAGAGCCTGGGAGACCCGTCAGGTGACTGGGACATAGTGGAAACCATCGGGAAGGGAACCTATGGAAAGGTCTACAGAGTGACTAGCAGGAAGGATGGAAGTCAGGCAGCCGTCAAAGTCCTGGACCCCATTAATGTAAGCCAGTGTAGGGTGGAGACTCCGAAATGGGTTGTGATTTTTTTTTCTATTAACTCTTTATTTTCAATGATTTATTTCAAGTTATTTTATGCTCTGCTATCATGAATCAAGTAGGTCACAAACACTGAATCTCTTTAAGAGGTTTGAAACCACTGCACTAAATAAGTAGCTCTGCTTTATTCACAAAAGACCAAAGCAACCTGTTTTGTTGTCTTTTTTCGCCCCTTGTTTGTTATTTATCAGCACTCCAACCATAAACACAGAGTAAGTTACCCTATACATAATGCTGTGCATATCATCGTCTAATGCCCCACTGACTTTCCATGTCCTCAGCCGATGCTGTAGTTTTTGCCATCGCTATATCCTCCCTCTACGTCCATTCATTTGTCTGTGTGTGATAAGGACTCTGCACTGTGGCCCTGCTTTGTGTTAGCTCCCTGGGAAGATGAAAGTGACCTCTTCTCCATCCCTCTCCCCGATTAGACTGCTGACACTATCACTCAGACCTCCAGAGAGAGAAACTCCTCCTCCGTGATCGTTGCTCTTCCAGATTTACTTCGATAGACGATGAAGCATTTCCAGAAGTTGTTTAGTCGTTCACTTGCGTGTCCTATAACTCTACACTAGAGGTCTCATTTCATTGTGCTTATTGCCCTGCTTCCCTGCTCTATCTGGCAACACAACTCCGTTGGAGTAGTTTAAGTCAGGCCTATTCTGTGATTTAAACTACTCTATTTATACTTTCTACTACATATGGTGTATTAACTGCATCTCCAACAGATCATTCACATAGGCAACATTTTGGTTGAGATCTTGTTTTGTAAATGTGTATTTATTGTTAAATATGTCTAAAGGACGTGGATGAGGAGATCGAGGCTGAATACAACATCCTCAGGACCTTGTCCAACCATCCCAACGTGGTGAAGTTTTACGGCATGTTTTACAAATCAGACAACTTGTCAGGAGGACAGCTATGGCTTGTGCTGGAGGTGAGTCCTGTCTCCTGCGAGAGCCCACCTGATTTTTAGACATGGCGATCATAGTGGTCAATGGGTTCTTTTACCTTATTTGATGATTCTGCACCAGCAAAGTTTTACTTCTATTTGATGTAAAATGTTACTGTTCAATGTAGCATGCATGTTGCTCTACTAAAATGAATACATACAAGAGCCTTACTACCATGCCTCTGTCTAGAATGCCAGAAATTAGGCTTTAGGAGTTTGGAGCCCGTTGTCTGGGTCCAGCTCACTTGCTAGGCCAGCATGTCTCTAACAAGCTTTAAGTAATTACATAGCATTTGCTTTATATACATCCATTTGAATAATAAATATCTCACACTCTGCCCTTAGTTTTGTAAAGCAAGCTTTTATCTTTTGGTTGAGCAAGGTTGTCCGAGCAAGGTTGTGACATATTATTATCATTAAGGTGGTTGCCTAGTGACTTGACTAGCACTGCTGTGATGCTTACATGTAAATATAAAAGGGCTGATTTTTAATACCCCTTGTGGTTATAATAGTGGGGGGGGGGGGGGGTCAGATGGCCGTTATTGCCTATATAGCAGGTCAAGTTCTACTTTAGCATCTTAATTTTATTTTGACCCGGGGAAGGCAAAATGCAATCTTTAAAAGCTTAAACCAGTTGTTGTGACTTGTGTATATAGTGATGTATTTACTAAGTAGGAAACAGTTAATCACAGCCGCCGGCCTACCCACATGAATGCTAATGTTATTGCCCCAGTCAGGCGATGCTTCACAGCTTCTGAGGCAGAAGCTGTGACTGCCGTGTGTGTGTGTGTGTGTGTGTGTGTGTGTGTGTGGCAAAGCCCCTACCATGAATCATAATATGGAGCGCTGACTGATGGAGGAGTCACTGTTGTTTCTCTCTCTCCCACCCAGCTGTGCAACGGCGGCTCTGTCACAGAACTCATCAAAGGCCTGCTCATGCGAGGCCAGCGTCTGCAGGAGCCCATTATCGCGTACATCTTGTATGGTGCCCTGTTGGTAAGATGGCCTGCGTGACGCACAGCTGCTACTTCCGGCGGGGGCCATGCGTATACTGTATTGTACACACTGAGGATTACTGTAGGCAATTCAGAGTCATTTGTTTATATGGTGCTACACTTGTTTGTATCCAAAATATTGATATTTAGGGGGATAAGGATCAGAGTAAGCTGTCCCAAAATAAGCGGTCCAAAGCCTTTGACCCACACAGCTATGGACCACTTAGCTTTAGCCTTGAACACAAATTCAGATAATAAACCCAATTAACATAATATTTAATTAGAATGATAAAACAGAGTTCAAATAAAGCACTCCTCTTGTTTTGCCTGTTAGGGTCTTCAGCATTTACACAACAACAGGATTATTCATCGTGACGTCAAAGGCAACAATATCCTTTTGACCACCCAGGGAGGAGTCAAGCTGGTGGACTTTGGTAACAATGGCCTTTTTTACGCGTATATAAGACACAGATTTGCCAGTTCATGGCACTGCATTGATGTCCTTTCCAGTCCATTGTTGTACAAAATGTTTTTGCGGTTAACTGTTGACCTACGAGGTGTAGACAGCACATCTCTGTGACGTTGTTCCTTATAAGAGTACCAGGGAAGCTCCGCTCTGTGGTTCTTTACTCGCCAGAACATCTTTTTATTTCACGGACCATAGCCTTGACCCAAGGCTGTTATTGCTCATTTAAATTGCATTATTTGATCCTTTGCATATTAAGAAAGCCGTTATGGAAAGTGATTTTGAGCTACCTCAGGCATATTTATGTCCTTGAGTCGTGGAGATGAAGTGGTCTCCTGCTGATAAAAATCTGTCTCACTTAATTTGAAATGATTATTGCCCATTGTTATTGCCGTTTGGCGAGATTTATTGAATAAATCATTCATTTATGTTCTTCTATACAATATATTTACATTTATAGCATACCAACAAACTAAAACAGTTTATAAAAAAAAAAAAAACAATAGTCCTTGAATGTTATTTCACTTGTTTTCAGGTGTTTCTGCTCAACTGTCAAGTGCCCGTTTGCGGAGAAATACGTCAGTAGGAACGCCCTTTTGGATGGCTCCTGAGGTAGGAGGTAGGAGGGAGAGAGAGAGAGAGAGAGAGAGAGAGAGAGAGAGAGAGAGAGAGAGAGAGAGAGAGAGAGAGAGAGAGAG
>JAODUG010043011.1:0-16754 GCA_027564795.1 Aphredoderus sayanus | reverse complement strand
AAAAATAAAAGAATTATATATATATATATATATATATATATATATATATTGAAAAGGTTATTATTTTGAGATACTAAGTCATTATTTCAGATCTTTTTCATTATTTTGAGAGTTTCTAATTTCTTTTTCCATCACATTGTTGGAAATGTGATGGAATATATGTATATATATATATGTATACAAATATTCCAAATGCAATGAACAATTTCTTTCTATTTCTAAAATGAAAATAAATGTGATCAAGACATTGTCACAAAAGCCTGATGATTCAAATATGATTAAAAAAAGAAGTCATATTTGTACATTTTGTAAATTATTACAGGGAAAAATGGTGTGTTGATTATAAACATCAATAGCCTGGCTCCATCTAGTTTCAGCCTCTTCTGTCCATTAGCATTATATCATATAAGCAACTCTGTGCTGAACATGATAATACACCCGTGTAAGCTTGACAGTATTTTCCGGAACTGAGGAAGTCGATATTCATTGGTTTTCAGCATTGTCACTCACAAGTCTGTATCCGTAATTCCGGTGTGATGCTAGTGCAGTGCTTTATATACTCATTTATTTATTTTGATTTATTTTAAGCAGTAACCGTAGCCTACTAAAGTAATATATTTACAAGACCTGCAAACAGTCAGCGTCATGTCATTAAGTTTCCAAAAAAGATTTTTATTTCTCACTTGGTCACTGATTTATATAATTGGTCATCGTGCATGTCAATCAAAATCCCTCTAGTCTGGACAGTGTGTTTACGTTAGTGTTAGCTCAGACACCCTTGATGGTGTACCAATCAGCGACCAGTAAGTGCACTGTTGTTGAAGTCAAGCATTTGTTTCAAAATGTTGTTCCAAAATTGACGGCAGTGGTAGAGCTGGATGAAGCAATATGAACAGTTAAAGGTGGTTCAAGGCTGCTACAATAGTTTTAAAATTAACCCAAGATCTATGCCCATTAGGATGCAATGATGAATGCAAGCAATATGGCAAGCCATTTTGACATTTATTCTCCAAGACTAACTAGTTTCTATTCATTACAAACTAATATATATACTAGTATCGATCCCAATAGTTAATAGTATCTATTCAAATAGTTACTAGTATCTATTCTAACATTACTAGGAAAATTAATTAGATGCTATTCGAATAGTTACTAGTATCTATTTGAATAGGTACTAGTATATATTTACAGTAGACACAAGATATCGCCAAACCAATAAGTACTAGTAGCATACTGTATACAACAAGTTATGTTGCTATATACTGTAGATCTCACCTTTAATTATTTTATTTGTTTCCAAAAAGAAATTTGTCTGAATTAATTATGTGGGCTTGGCCAAGTTGCAGAACATTGTGTAGTCAATTTCAGCTTGTGTTCATTGTGCAGCTGCTAGCTGGTTAACAGCTATAGCTTGCAGATAAATGCAATATTTAGGCTACATTTTATGTTTTATTGTTTTTAAAGCGCAATATGACTGTTTTAAAGATATGTCTTACATATGAGTGGTTGTGTGCAGTTGTAGGTGTAAAGGGATGATTCCTGTATATTATGTGGCTGTGTTGGGCACAAAGTGTGGGGTTTTCAATGTAACTCGTGCTATCGCCTTTTTATCTACAAAAATAATATAGCACTATTCTATGCAATATGTGCATAGAATTTGTTCAGCACCCAGAACCATGGTTTAATTTTTGGAGCTGAACAAATGTAACCAAATGGATCGGCCACTCAGGAGTGACCCAGAACAGGAAAGCATTCTGAATAAAGATATCTCCAAACACATTCTTGTGTTCTTATTCAAGTTGAGGATATCTTCATTATAATACTAGTTCTTATTCTGATTTTAGATATATATTAATGGCTGACTAGTAACTATTCCAATAGTTTCTAGTATCTATTTGTTTTACTATTAAGCATTATTAGATACAATCAACTTTATATACTATCTATTCAAATGTACTAGTATCTATTCCTATACTTACTAGCATATTTTCTTTAGATACTAGTATCTATTCCATTATTTGTCATTGGTAATGACTAGTAAAAATTACTACTGATAGTTTCAGAGACAGCTTTCAGGAAAAACATTTGACCACCTGCCATTTCGGCCTGGAATGGGAGTGAGGGCCAGTAGCAGGGGCCAGTCCACCCCTGCTAGTAACTATTTGAACAGATACTAGTAACTACTGGAATCGATACTAGAATCTAAAGAATATACACTAGTGAGTATAAAGCGTAACAGTGACCGCCCCACTGTTTTAGCAGCTCTGGTGCTGGAAGTGAATTTCTGATTCATTTTTTCCATTGACTTTTCGTAAAATCGTTATATAAAGAGTTTTAAGCCTGGAACCAAGCCAACGATACTCGTGAGAATACTCGTGACCATAAACAGTTTGATTTGGAGTAAAACAAATGAAATCAGAACGAATAAAAGGCAAAGGTACAAGAATGAGTAATGTACATAACTTACTTTAAGTTTGAAGGAACTAGTTACAGTACGTTACGCATCCCGTAAACCACTGTGAATACCCAGAAGCAGCATATTCTTCCCCGGTATTTCATTATGAGTATTTTTATTCTTTGAATTATACCATTATAACAGTATACTAAAATATTTTTCATATTATTTATACATTTAACATAAATTATCATACTTTTCAGTGCTAGCAGTATCTCACTAGCCACATTACTTTCGCGGGGTTTAAAGAATTTCCATGGCAACAGCGAGCTCCAAACTTGAATCCCCAAATAAAGATTGCGAGATCAGGATGTTATCATGTATACATGTGTGGGTATTGCAGTAGTTCTCGGTGACATCGCCAATAAATCATGTTTATCTTAAAACAGGGTTGATATCATACAGACTTGTGGCTCTATTTGAACAGATACTAGCAACTATTGGAATATATAATAGTTTGAAAGAATAGATACTAGTAACTTTGGGAATAGATCTTAGTAACTATTGGAATACATATTAGTATCGAAGGAATAGAAACTAGTTAGTATGGGATTGGTTATACCAAGCTAACATATCACCACATTAGGTGCACGATGATGCATCTAATTAGCTAATGAGATTGTTTTGCCTTTGTAATGCCTCACTCTAGTTCTCCCCATATTATGCACAGCTCAGAAATCCATAAACTGAATTAGTTCTGGACCTGGTAGACCTGTATGCATTTAAGCTGTGGCAAGACATGTGACACATGCTGTATTAACCCTTGTGATGTCCTCCGGGTCAGAATGACACAAATCACTAGCTCTTTGTGGCAGATAGTAGCTAAACCTAATTCTACAGCTTACACACACATATAATGTGCACTGCTGGCACAACAAGGTGTGAGTTTGAAACCTGAGGACAACAGGAGGGTTAAAAGGCACTAAAAAACAACACAAATACATAAAGAAATAATTAATAAATAAATAAATACACACAGCAATGATAATTAAAAAACACATAAATCATACACAATCAGATGGAGCCACCTGGTGGCCAAATACAAGACGTTTGAGTACCTCACAAGGCTTAACCTCCCAGGACAGATTTGAGTTTTATTTCCCTGATACAGAAGAAGACCACGATTGGATTTGCGATTATTTTAATTAATTAGTGACCATATCCAAGAAGTCAATCAAGCCAATCAGGAGGAATTGGCAGCTCTCGTTACAAACAGCACTTCAAATTAACTTATTTATATTAGTAGGCCTATACTTTAGGAACTAAAAACATTAGGAGAAAACTGTTTGAATATGTTTTGGCTGCTTGTGAAACATGAAACAGTGCAGTCAGGGTCCTGTTACTTTTCCTAACTTATCTTTGTGAGTTGGCTTTTAGACATGGAAAGCAAGTGAAAGCAGTCAGTAGAGTAAGACCTGAGGGTGTCTCCCACACTGACTGGGAGAAATGTAATCCTTACAGTAAAGTTATGTTTTCTTAAATTGGTGTGTATTTAAAATGAATGTGGGTATGCTTGTATCATTATAGTAATTTATTTTAATAAAGCTAGTTCGAGGTATAGCTAATTTTAAGCTAATACACATGTTGTCAAATTCACGAAATATCTTCTCATTTCGATAGCTTACCATTCTCTATACGTGCAGAACAAATAATGCAGTACTCCTACAGCCCTGGCTCCATAAATTGGAACAGAAACAAAGTGGTGAACACTGCTCACAATAACAATGCTACTGGTTTCACAATGCATTTCAATGTGTGGAGCAGAGCTTCTGAGGGAGTTTCTTTTGATTTGAGCTCGAAGTTAGAATGTGTTCCCGAGAATGACTAACCCTGCCTTTAAGTTAAGCATGTATTTACTTGTTGAAAGAAGGTCTTTCATTTGCATTCACTCATTTACTCATTATTCACCTTTCATATTACTTTTTGAACTATTTGAAACAAATCATATAGCCTACTTTAAACTAAGTACTTTAAAGAAAAAAGATAATATAAACAGTGACATGGTTTAGACAAATTTGGGAGTCATTGATCTTTGACTTCCAATAACGACTCTTCATTGGTTAAGTTTACCACGTCTTAAAGTGTGATCATAAATGTCACTATCTGCTATTGTTTGAGGCTAGAGTATTATGGGGTAGTATGTAGTATAAGTTACAGGAGTTCAGTATCTTAATGGGCACACCTGTGGACCTGCAGGCTAAACAGGATATGTGTGACCTAGACACCTGATCTAATCTCAGATCTCTTAATAAAATGCCTTGTTGCTTGTAATCATATGCAGGACCATGATTAGTGAAGCATGCATTTATGCAATTTTGTTAAACCTCTGGCAGAATATATACATTATGCTTGCCTGGCTCCAATAAGGTGTCATGAGTTCTATGTAATCACACACTATTGCAAATGTCAACTGTTGATGTGTGTCTTTATAAATGGATCATTAAAGACATGTCACACAAATGGCAATGTGAATTACCTAAAGAAAAACATGTAATAAAATATGCTATCATTTCTAAAATGAAATCTTTGTAAGTTTGAGGGCTGCTGAGAATGTGACTTACTGGCAGTGATGGCCATTCATGTCAGGCCATTCAACCCTTCCAGACAAGGGGTGACAAACACGAGACAAGAATACTAACACTAACAGAAATTTGTATAGTTTCACAAATATCATCATCACACAATATAGGCTACATCTGAAGTAAGACTGTGCCATATCATAATCATCCATGATATACTGGTACAATTCCTCCCCATGATAAGAATTTGTCATATTATGATATGACAATATGGCATGTTCATATGTGTGTCACAATGAGGGCATCTCACATACAGTACAAAGTGTGGCCAGACATTCCATAGGGTCTGAATGGAGAGAAGTGAAGGTAGATGGGGGGCTATTTTGCTGTTGGGTGTCTCGTTGACTGTTTGTTGACTGTTCATTGACTGCTCTTTTACTGCGCAAGCATAAAGCCTGATTTATGCTTCAGTGGGTCTGGATGTTAATGTCATGTGTGCTGACGTGCTCAGCGTTTAGAGTTGTGTGGCCTTGTTGTGAAGATAGCCATTACAACATGCTTGCTTGTACTGCAAGAAAACGTCACAGAAGAAACTCTATGTAAACAGAGTTTGACAGAACTAAATTTAAATTAATTGAGGAGAAGGATGATGAGCTGGGAGATCTGATTTGTATACAGTTAATTAGAAGGAGAGAAAAGATGCAAAGGGAGTTTGACTACATCTAATCTTCACTTCTGCCAGCCATTCTTCCACTACTACTGTATAATATATCTACTGTACAGTATATCTATACAGACAGGTTTTACAGCACTTGGAAACAGCATTTATTTGTGTCAGGCTTTGATGGCAGGTGCCTATCAGAGCAAGGAGAGGGAGAGAGACAGAGCTGGCTGATCATAAGGAACACAGAAGCAGTCTTGACACCTGAGGGCCTCAGGAGACAAGCAATAAGCAGAGCTGTAGTCCTTGACAGAGAGGCAGAAGTCAACAGTCACCGGCAGGATGTTTACAGGCATTCTGTTCCACATACACAGCAAGAAGATACAGTAGGCACAGAGCTGTTATTTTATGGTAATATGATATATCACATCTGCTACTTAGTGCCCTCTGGTACAATAGACAGAAGACTTTATACAGTTAGCAGCCCTAGAGGGAGTTAAACCCCTAACCCTGACACTATTAACGTGATGATTGACCAATTCAAAGGCAACTGATCTGTCAAAATTTGACTGTTACACAGAATAGACACTGCACTTATATTAGTGTTGATACATTGCTAGTACTTCTACTGGACGAAATACTGGGATTTAATTATAGGAGGATGGTTACTACAGCAGATATTGTTATTGTTTCTCATGTCAGTGGTCCTCCAATGCCCTGAGATGGCACAAGAAATTGGGGCTATACGGCAGGTTCAAGATCTTAACCCCACACTACCAAATACATAATACTTGGCTCTGAGCTGATTTGTAAGAAGCCCACAGGGTGTGGGCTAGCATTGAAGGACACGTAATTATTAGTAAACAGGCCAAATACATTGTCATTAACATGCTGCAGGACAACTATGGAGTCCACACTGTCTCCTATCTTTTCTGCATTGCTGACCTATATTAGATCACACTCTTACCGTCTTTGGCCTGTCTGCTGCCTCCTGGAATCCGTATGAAGAGTGCAAAAAATCCAAAAACTCATCATACGGTGGTAACAATATCTCCTTTAATCTACAAAGGTTTCATGGAAATGCAAGGCAACTCTGGTCTTTCACATCTGTTTGAATGCCTGAATTGTTAAATGGAAAATGTAGATGTCGACGGCATATGATCGATATTGGTCTGCAGCATGGCTAATGTCAGAGCTCATGTTGAAATTTTAATTAAACCTATTAGATTGTAAGGTGTGAACGCTGCTTCAATCAGGTGTCACAGCGTGAAGTAATGAACCTTATGAATAGTGCATGAGTCACCGTGCCTTATCAGGTAGAGTGGAAGTAGGATTTCAAACTGAAAAACTGTGAAGCAATCTCCCGGGCAATGTGTTTAATAGCCCCGCAGAGGAGTAAATTATACAGCATGGTCTGGTTTATGTTTGCATGTACAGCGAGGACAGGGTATGTGTCACCGCTGATCTGAACTGAGCATCCATGTGCTACACAGACTCCATACCACAGAATCACAACGATAGCCAGGCACATTCTCCCTTTACTTCTGCCACCACAGAATTACACAGCACACAGCTCAGGTTACAAGGGCAGACCTTGACACAGACACATGTGAAGGGCAGAGATACTGTACCGTTTGTGGTGCGCACTGGCTGAGAGATGCAGTACACCCACACACACAATGTTATTTTGATGAAAATGATTAATAGGGCTGAGCAGTATAAATGTATGTAGCAAACACCTTGATGTGAGTTAGCATATACATGTACAAATATACATCTGTATATTTGTACATGTATATGCTAATAATATACAATCTTCAATGTATATTCCCAGGCCTTCACACAATATATGCAAATTAGCTATTAGCTAAATTAGCTCCTATTATTCTACCATAGGAGTCTATGGCAGCCCCAATTTTTTATGCCATCATTTCTGACATAAATCTTTCTGAAACACCTACTGTTACATCCTTCTACACCGCTACATGGTAAGATTGGTCCAAATCTCACCAAATTTACATTGGTTCATCATTAGACAATGCTAATCAAAATATGCTCAAATAATTCTAATAAACTGAATTGCTTGATTAAAACTGGCCAATGAATAATTAAGGTGTGCCCGATTTTGACTTAAAGGGGTGCTATGTGATTTTCTGCCATTAGATGTCATACTAGAACACCAGAATCTCAGACCAAAACAAAAACTTTGTGGGCCCGACACACACACACACACACACACACACACGCATGCACACGCAAGCACACACGGGAGCTTTCAACCAGCCCCGGTATGAAAGCAACGAATACAGGAGCTTGGATTATAACACACAGACACAGAGGTCTCTTCATATATAAAAATTGTTTGCTGCAACCTTAATGTTTAAAATATCATACATCACCTTTAGAGAGCAACTGATGAATGACTGGACGCCCTTGCCCATTTCAAATATATTGTACTATATAAAATAGTCTCTGCCTCTTCCGTCCATTAGCACTATACCTAACAAAAGAAACTCGTGCTGTATATCTGATACAGCTCTACAGCACTATCATGTATATGGCTGTTTGCATTGTCACTCACAAGTCTCTAGGCCTATACGTAATTCCGGCATGGCAATAGTGCAGTGCTTTATTTACTAAATCCAGTCTTTCCATGTATTTAAGTAGTACCCTACGAATTTAACAGAGCCTGTATTCACAAAGCATTCATCTTACCGCTAAGAGTACTTCTAAATGGCACTAAAACCTCCTAACTAAAAGTTCCCTCCTAAATTCTATTCACAAAGCTGCTGAGATCAACTTTTACTAAAGAAATGGTAGAACTCTTAAGCTAAGAGAAAGGGCAGGGTTGACCTCATTGCTATGGATGATGCAGGTTTCATAAACAATGATTGGCTGATAGGGGATGGGTCTGTCAGTAAGTTTTTGGGCTTTGCCAACCATATCAAAATACTACTGGACTTCATTGACAGCTAAAATCCTTTTTTTTTTTACAAGAAATCTACATTTACATTATTTACTTAACTTTCCATTTTTTTATTATTATATTCATTCTTCAATTAACTTGAACTATATACTGTAGTCAAAATGCAGCGAGCAACATGTACAGTAGCAAGAACAAGTGAGAACTATACTGCCCTACAAAGCCTAAGTGCAGTAACTACACAGAGTCAAACTGAGAAAAATGGCTTCAAACGTTTTTTAAACTGCCCAGTTTTGTAGTTACTGCAGTTTTTTATATGTATTTTATAAAGCCAATATAAAGAAGTAAATTTTTTAATTACTCAATTTTGACCAGATACGTAGTTACTGCGTAGTTACGTAGTTAGCCTTTGTAGCCAGTATAGTGTTGGTGACATAAAATAAAGACAGAATAAAACCTACGCTATTCAAGGTGGGTTATGGAGCTCTAACTCAATTAAAAACAATACCACACACCTCAACCCACTGGAACAAATGAGGCTAATATGTTAAATTGCTAATACTAATGTGGAATTTAAATTCAACACAAATCACACATGAACACAAGGAATTCTGGGAACTCAAACCACAAACTAATGTAAATGAATCAACTAACTTCTCTGCCTGCCCCTATGGTCTGCCAACGCTGTCAGAGGGTTCTAGAACCAACCTTGCTAGAACCACCAATGAGAATGAAAAGCGCTGGTATTGTTTGCAGATCAGGCAAGGGCAGAGAGTGCAGAATTCAAATGACATGAAACAAGTACAGTACCACAGGTAATAGGACATTATGCCAAATGTGTTGAACTGCACTAGACCACAATGTTATATTTTAAATCATTCAATGTATTTAGCCTAAAGTATACAAAAATTAACATACATGTATTTATACATAAATGAACCTCTATGCATGTATTTGCAGTACAATCTATTATTTAAAGTATGTATTGCATTTCTTTGGAGTAGGCTAAGCATCCAAGGCTCTATCACATATTGCCTCAGTGGTGTCCAGTGTCCTTGGGCACTCATACACCAGCATAAAAGGGCTGGAGGGGAGCATTGACCTGCTGGTTTTAGTGACTTAGAAGTCCTCTTGACTACCCCTAACTTTTCAAAGAGTTAGGAGCTAGTTTTAGCACTAAAACGCTTTGTGAAATACCCTCAAACCGAAAATATAGGAGTCCTACATTTTGGACACGGCCATTATTTTTAGGACTTTCTCCTAAATCGGGAAGTTAGGAGCTACTTTTTGCCTTAGGATGCTTTGTGAATACAGATCCAGATGTATAACAAATAGCCTACACTATCAGTACATACCAAGTTAACAATAAGTTATTTGACAAACTGGCTGGCATTGTGATCATGCATTGACCTGAACTGAGTTAAATTGATTGATTTGAATTAGACCATTAACTAAAGGTTTGGTTTTTTTAGTGAAAAGGAATAGTTTAATTTGCTTCTGTAGAACATTACATCCTGATCCATGGTGAAGACATCAGAGGAAACAGCAGGCAAAAAGCAAGCGAAGAAAGAATGTCTTGATCTTGCATGAAAAGCTTTAATATTTAATGCACGTGGAGCAGAGAGGGGACATGCATTAATAACGCAAGGCTTAGGTTATTCCAACATTCAAACATGTCTGCGTCAGAGGGCTGCACTTCATTCTCCTAAATATTGAATTACTGGTTGGACCTCCAACACGAGGGCGGAACCAGTTGGGTCAGTTGCGGTTTAGGATCACACCGGGTGGGGTTCACCGTGGTTAGGATGTCACGAGCATTCAGCTGAGCCAGACCCTCCAGAACCCCACCACAGTGCCATTCTGAGCACAACCGCGCACGTTCGTTAGTCCTGCGCGGCACCAGACCACATCTACTTAAGGTGGTTTTCTGCAACAAGGACAAGTCCGAGACCCTTGAGAGCATGTGTGCCTTCTCACTCACACACACGCGCACGCACGCACACACCCAAAATGTGCTGTAGACGGTCTTGGCGCAGGCTTACCTGTACAGTCTTTTCCTTTACACTCGGTATGCGGGGCGGACGCCGGGGTCCCGGGCAGGTAGAGCAGAGCCAGCAGGCAAAGAGCCACCCAGCGGCCGGCAGACATCATCATGTACAGCCTTTGCGATTGGCCGTCAGATAGCGGTCTTGGTTGTAATTCGGTTGCCTGTAATCTTACAAGCGTGTACCAGTGTGCACCGCAAAAGCAGACCACCAACGTGCGAATTGTTTTACAATGTGCTGAATGAAACGCCACGGCTCTCCGTAAACTATGAAGCCCCGGAAATCGTCAGAATTCCCCGAGATGAAAATAGAGGCTCGAGCATCCTACCGTCCGACAGACGCTCCCGATCTGTGTCACTTGTCTCTACAACGCCCCGATATTATCGGTCCAGAGTCCCGCCTCACCTCAACGCGTCAACTCCTGAATATAACGCACATCGACGAACGAGACGCGTGTCCGTGATGTTCCCAGGAGCGCGCTCCGGTAAAGGGACTGAGGCGGATGGTGCGAGCGGAGCGGCTGGCTGCGGCAGCTGTAGCCACAACAAAGAGATCTGGACAGGAGGAGTGGTCACGTGAGAGGATGGCCCCCCCTTCCTTTTGCATCCTTGGCCCGGACACATACACGCAGGCAGTCATATTAATACACAAACAGGTGTCTAAATGCAAGGTAGAACACATTGGTTGTTAACAGCATTTTAGGCTATACTACTGTAGGTCGGCTACATTTTCACAATTCTCTTTTTTCTAGTTGTCAGCTGGTGGGGTCTAATAGATGTCATTGAGTTGGAGCCCCTAAACATGCCTTTTGCACTAGCGCCTAATAAACAAATAGTTCAACTCCATCCCTGGCACTATTAGTGCCTTGCTCTAGTGAGCTAGAATGTAACCCCTAACCA
This sequence comes from Aphredoderus sayanus, assembly GCA_027564795.1. Lineage (NCBI taxonomy): Eukaryota > Metazoa > Chordata > Actinopteri > Percopsiformes > Aphredoderidae > Aphredoderus > Aphredoderus sayanus. The sequence continues at coordinate 5,252 of JAODUG010043011.1, read as the reverse complement.
TTTAGCTGGGTTGGTTAAAACAGGTTACTTGTTCAAGCTTAAAGCAACAACACAAAACCTCTTCATGATACCCTACAGTGTTGACTGGGATAACATCTGCAAACACTGAGATGATGTCAATGTTTTGGCACTCAGGAATGCATCTGGCACAAAACCAGGTGTCTTATTTGGACCAAATTGGGATGCCACCTTTCCTACAGTGCACTCCGGTGTTGTACTGTGGGGGGTGGGGCGCTCACAGTGGATGTTCTCTGCGGTGCTGTTCAGTACGGTTCATTCCACGCCAGCAGTTGTAACAGCTCTCACGGGCGCTATCACTGCTTAGCAGCCAGCACGCTGCTAGGCTACCCTACATCATCCAAAGCACAACTGATTAGCTGCTCAGACAAGGTTAAGGAGGGGGTACGGTGACCTGGGCAGATTTGTGGAACCTTTCTCTGGTACGATGATGGTTGGAGATGCAAACCATGTGCTTCCACAGTGGCCTACATCCTTAGAGCAATACTGACCTTTCACTAAACCCTCTACTGTGTAGCTACATCTCCATATCCAGTTTTGGATCAAAATAATCATTTGTGATGAACACAAAAATATATTTTTTAAACATGTTTAAAAGTATGGTTAATTGATGTACTGTACTATATATGCTCAAACAATGTAGGTTTTACCTTGAAAACAATGAATTTGATATAATCATGCGAGCATTCTCACTTGCACCAAAAAAAACCCACATTATTGTTAAAACCACAACCAGGCTGTGTTTTGCAGATGCAACCCTTCTGTGCCTCTGGCCACAATTCCCAGTGTGTAATGGTTAAACACATGAATAGCATTGTCTTTGCCATAGTGATAAATGAAAGCAGGATGGTACCATCCAACACCACACAGTGAGTATTGATAGTCACCACATTGACATGTACCAATCCAGAGGAAATCATGAGAGTTCTGTAAATAGAGCCCCTGTTAGAAGGGTGGTCTTTGAGAGCCACTAGCTGATTAAATATACTGTATCATTTGGTAAAAATGAACTAAACTGGAATGTAATTCACAATGTATCATCTTCACAGGCCATGTGTTTAGCCTGCTATCCTGTTATCCATCTCTATATTGTAACATCACAATCCTCAATAACGTTTTGCCTCCCCTTGTCTTGCCTTTGCAGCAGTGAGATTAGCTTCCCACACACCATATCATATGCCCTGTCTTACAGTAGTGAATTAGCTCCATGGTTCTCAGAATGGGGATAGGGATTCCAATTTCAATTTTTGACTAGTTTTGTTTTCTTTAATTTAAAATGATGGTCAATATTTGTTTTATATATTTTGAATTATATTATATTTGGCATGTCCTTTTTATCTACTTCTCTTTGGCAGTCAAAATGGTTGACAGCCACTGAATTAGCTTATTTGGTGTGTCTAGGCATAACAACCTATATTGAAAAGCCCCTCTCTCTCTCTCTCTCTCTCTCTCTCTCTCTCTCTCTGCAACAATGCTGAACAGCAGAATTGCTACAGAGTGTTGAACTCTCAAAGGTAGTGTATCCTAGGCAACCGCCATTGATTGGGGCTGAGTGTGGAACGGTACTGGGATGAATGGAGCCTAGGATCCTTCACTGGTCCTGTAATGGTGCGTGAAGGGGGGGTGGGGGCATTGGGGACTGTTAAATTGATGAAAAAGGATTGCATATCAGCAGTGCTAATGCCATTAACTTCCATCATAATTATTGGCTTAACAGGTTTGTTGTGCATTAGCACCAGCACTCTTCAGACAGTTTATGGAAGATGCTAGTTTGTTGTATTGCTAAACATTTACACTTCAGGCATTGAACTGATACTGTAATCCAGAAAATCTTGCATATTCCTGGCGTATTATAACCTGCATTAACAAGCACAGCAGGAGGTCAGGGGTTACAGGAAATAATGTTCCAATGTTAAATGACGCTGTTTGGTCTTGAACCATTGCATAAAGAGGTGTAGGCCAGTACAAAAGGATGTGTTTGTGGCTGTTCTTCACACACAACCTGAATCCAGTGCGGGTGTCTGGCTGAGATACAAGAGCATTTCAGATCATTGCAGATGGATTACAGCATTGTTAATCAGTGGTTTATCCTTCAGTAGGGGAAAACATCCACGTGAAATTAATATTGATGTCTTCTGGATCCAGTAATTGGCCACAGAGCACCATTCACACAGTCCAGACAGGGTTCTAACCAAAGCTGTAGTCATGGAGTCAACATTGGAGGGGGGGGTCAAATCTGATTGGGGTCTTGTCGATTTCCTGCCATTACAGCTAAGCCTATGGAATACTATACTAATAACTATACTAATAAATAACTCAAATAAATGAAAGCTACTACTGCCTAAATTACATATGCAGCACAACATAAATAATACACTTTATTCAGATTTCACGTGGGCTTTCTGACACCTAATACAGACATTAAAGTGGATTTTCCTGTGTTTCCTTTTCCTTTAAGGTGTTCTATAGCTTTTTGTGCATGTAAACTGTCTGCACAGTCACACATCTCAAGACATACACCTGAGGGAGGAACTCTCTCCCACAGAAGCCTCTTTACTCAGCTGCCTAAAAAGCCTCATTGGAAGTATAGTCTTTTCCTTTCCTTCCTTCAGTGATATTGAGGTGCATATACGTTACACAATCCTTAAATGGCTGCCTACTGGCAAGCTAGTTTGATTATTTTGGATGGCAGTTGCCTGATAGCAATTTGGGGAGTGGGGGGGCATTATGACCATATTTGATTATTGGAGGCGTTTTAATTTTTCAACAAAATGATAGAACATTTTGAGCTTTGTACAGTATATTCCTCAAACCCTGCATTTGCAAATGGATGGGCAGTTGTTTTACCCTATGATGACCTTTTAGAAATGTGTGCTTTAACAATATCAAGGTCACAATGTTTTCTTTCTGCAAACATTTCCAACTCGACTACAGGTTAGACTGCAGAACAGCAGAGTTATGATATACAGGATTTGCTGGTGTGGAAGAGCGGTCTGTCCATAGTGCATCCCCTCCCCTGTGTTGACTGGTAATGATCAGACCACTGCAAGGATTGTGATACTGAGGAGGCAACCTCTAGTGCTCACTGCACGACAGCACTTCCAGCAGAGAAGTGACATTATGCTTAGTGGGGTAAGCATTCAGTATTACCACCTACTGATACTTAGCACATGTCCTTCAGTTCTCTTTTGATGCAAAGCTGTGTACATGGGCAAATATGTTTTATCTTTATCGTTATACATCATCCATACATGATACCTGGTGGTGTAGCCTAAAGGCCAACGCCCACTGGCGGCGGGTTCAATGGCGCATCAAGGAATGCACTTTTAATAATGCTCTAAATGTAAAGACACATTTGACAGAGGAGCTCAGAAATCTGCAGATATTCAATGCAAGTTAATGTGTGTATATATATTAATATCATAAAAGTATATTCTGTAATTTATTTTGTAAAGGTATTGTGAAGAAAACTTTTGGATATTTGAACTCAATCACGTCAAAAACACATCACCCTTCAATGTCAGCAGACCTGCCCCACACATTGGACATGCATTGCCATGGCTACGATAGTATGTGTGGTGCGGTCTGCACCTATTTTCAGCATGCACAGACCAGCAGCTAGCGGACCACGAGGAGATATTAATCGCTGAATTTGACAAAAAGTGCATTATCTTACAATCACTGACTCTACCTTTAAAGATAACTTTTGGACCCTGAAGCAGAGCTTTACTCCGATAATGAAAGTCACCCTGATACCAGTTATGCTGTGTTTGGTACTACATCTTTCATTGTGCTAATACTCCACTGTCTACAGTTTTCTATCTCAGTGTTTTGGGAAGGGTATTTTGCAGGCTAAACACTCATAGCCTCACAAGAACATCCTGATCTCATAAGCTTCACTTTGACTTCGCCATGAGAATCAGTCTGGAGAGGCAAGCAATCTTTTCAGTTCTTTCTGGTACGTGTCACCAATCAGTGTCGTACTGGTAGCTACGGGCGTGGTGTAGGTGTGACCACTGTGAAAGTGACTCCAAAACAACAATGGTTTCCTAAAGATAGACAGTATTTTTGCTTGCTGTTTTCTAAATAGTTTAGATGGATGGTTCCCAAGATGGTTGTGTGCATAGAACTCTAAATGGTTGTGTGTGTAACAACCATCTGGCGTGGCAGGTTAAAATGCTGAACCATGCCCCATGTAAATTAGAAACAATTTCACACTACTATTTAAACTTGACTTTAAAACTTTTCAGTGTGAAAATACTGTAGGAGGAGTAATGATAGTGGGAAATAAATAATTCTAAAAATACCAAAATATGTTAGAACTTCACAATTGACTTTGAATTTACACCTACTGTAATTTGTATCTCTCACTGAGAAAGTTTATCTCTGTAGGGGAAAGTGCGGATCTTCAAATTATTTGGAAGATAATTCAACGTTCAGGGGACTTGAAACAAATTCATTTCCCCAGGGTGCTGTTCTCCTTTCTTGCCCAGCATCCCCTCCATCTGTCAGAGCATGGCGATGCTAATTGAAAGTTGAAAGTCTGAATCCATCCAGTGATGCCTGCATTTCCTGTTCCTGGCCACCTGTTCAATTATACTTCTGAATTAGTCTTGGTATAACAGTGATATGGACACACATAGGGTCTCATTTAGTCTGAGATGTTATTTGTACCTGCATCATGTGGTCATATCGAAAACGTGAGGGTGAACATATCACATTTGAGCTTGTCAGCCTGCCTGTCTGTTTGACTGTCTGTCTGTCTGCCTGTCTGTCTGTATGTTGCCTGTCTGCCTGTCTGTCTGTGTAGGGGTGATGAAAGTGTATGTTGTTGCTCATTGTCCTCTCCACAGAGAGAAGTTTTACCAGCACACATCAGATTTCAGATGACCTGGAGGCAGTGGCGGCTGTGAAACCCGAAAGGTGTAAAAAAATTACATATACACACACACACATACATATATATATATATATATATATATTTAACCCTCATGATACCAGGCGGCACCATCTGATTGTGTATGATTGTATGGTTCTTTTTATTGTCAGTGCTATGTGTATTTATTTATTTATTTATTAATTATTTATGTGTTTGTGTTGTTTTATATGCCTTTTAACCCTCCTGTTGTCCTCGGGTTTCAAACACACACCTTGTGATGCCAGCAGTGCACATCATATGTCTGTGTAAGCTGTAGAATTAGGTTTAGCGCCTTCTATCTGCCACAAAGCGCTAG
>JAODUG010043001.1:5219-16755 GCA_027564795.1 Aphredoderus sayanus | reverse complement strand
CTGTCAGCAGAGGCATGGCGACTTGGTTGTCATCAACAGTGAAGCTGAGAATCTCTTTTTATGGAAACAGGTAGGTATTACAGATTCACCAAAAATACATGCCTTGATCATTAACAATCACTTCACTTCCTTGTGCGATCAGAGATCATTTAAAGTATTACATGTAAAATGAAAATATATTTATATAGCACATTCTGAGTCAAAAGGGGGTCACAATTAGACTGTCTCCGCCCGACCAAGTGTTCTCAGCTCAAATGATTTCGCTGAGATTTTAGTTTGGAATTCCTGTTCGCATTAATGTTTTCACATCCACCCTGCTGGCGGACCAATCAGGGTGGGTATGTGCGATGACATTTAAGTCAAGCGTGTTTCAAAATGGTGGTAAAGCTAGATGAGGCAGAATTGCCAACTATGATTGGTTAAACGCTGTCATAATTCACCTGAGGTCTACGCCCTATTAAGTAATAATCTAGTGATTATTACTTTATAGGGTGTCGGTTGGTCTAGTGATATGGGTGTTTGACTGCCAGCCAGAAGGTTGAGGGTTCAAGCCCTGGAGTTGCTGGATTACCTGCAAACATCCTTGGGCAAGATGTCTAACCCCAATTTTCATTAACATACGCCCAGTAGGGGGCAATGACTGTTGACACTGGGCCCACCGGAGCTTGCCCAGACCTTACACTGTATTTACGAAGTGAATTTTATGTCTGGGTATACAAGGCTAGGTCACAATGTATATTAATCTCATGTCAGTGTTTAATGCAATGTTTTGATACAAACCCGTTTATTAACCACACCCACTTATTAACCACAGCTTATTAAATGTTATGTCATTGTGTTAAAGTCATTTTAATTCTAAACAGCTAGCCATGGCCTGCCTTATTATGTAATACCACTTTGTACCCCAAGGGGTGAGGTGAGTTATTAATTTCCAGGCTGCCCTCAGTCCAACATGAGAAGAAAGCCTACATTTCCATTGGCATACTGTTCTAACTAAGCATATAAAAAGCATTTCTTTCCAGTGAAGGACAACAGGAGGGTTAAACCTATACTCATTGAGTCAAAAAACCTGAAAAGGCAGCCTCATGGTCCTATTCTCTAACCTAACCCTAACCCTAGAATATCAGGAGGATATATGGGTTAACCCTCCTGTTGTCCTTGGATCTAAATGACCCGTGAAAGGCAGCCTCGTGGTCCTGTTCTCTAAACTAACCCTACGACCATGAGGCTGCCTTTTGCAGGTCATTTTACTGAAGAACAACAGGAGGGTTAAATGTAGATCCTAATGTATCTGATATTTCTTACTATTACAGGTATCCAGAACTAATAGTGATTATTACATAGGATTGTATGTGGATCTTGATGGCTCATTTGGGTGAGTAATGTAATAATTGTCTTAACCCTCATAATGTCCTCAGGGTCAAAATTACCCAAATCACTAGCTATTTGTGGCAGATAGAAGGCACCTATTACAATTACACCAGACAACTTCTACATATTTATACAGTAAGCTGTTTATTTATTAGAGTAGTGGCCAGATTGTGACCAGATTTATAGTATTTCTGTCATTATTAAACTTTTTGTGGAAAATAATAAAAAACAAACCCTGTTCAATGTGCTGCATAAAGGTGGATGGATGGTTCACAAGTAGTGTTTCAGAAATGGAGTGAGAATCAACCTGATTTCAAAAACAACGATGAGAACTGTGCTGTTTTGGAACCAGCTATAGGTTAGTAAATCTGATCTCTGAGTGTTACAGGGGTCCCTGTTAACCCCCGGCATAATATAGGCCCACACTGCTCACCTAAGGATCCTTGAGGGACATACCCTAACCCTAACTGCTCCTTAAAGTGGAAGGTTTGTCCAAACATTTGATTGTGTAAAGTACAGTATCTTCCATTCCTTGATATATTTCCAAAACCTGACATATTGTTTTATGAGTAACTATGTGGACAACTACTAGTGTAGTTTTTGTCTTCACCATTTACTTCCATTTATTGTGTTTATTTACTGCATGCGTGTGACTGTGCGTCACAGGGAAACACATACTATAAGTGCTTTCTAAGCTTCTAAGCTTCTGGTTAATGTTAGTGTGGAACGCTTACATTTTCAGACATGCATTCAACTTTATATGGATTGATTAGTAGATTAGATTAGTAAACAGTATTGTTTATCTCACCACATGACTGCATCAATCTAGGTTATTCTTGTCATATCTACTGTATAGTGTATCTTTTTTACTGTTCTCATAGGATTCTGGCATGATTGGAACTGTGGGACAGAGCACAGATTTATCTGTAAACGAAGCAGCTCGTCACCTGTGAATGCCACTGTAGCTCCCACAGTACCTCCCAAAGGCGGCTGCCCTTTGGATTGGTCCAGATTTAACTCAAAGGTCAGACGTTTACTGTAGACAGTGTTCAAATAATGTGTTGAATGGGACTATGTTAGTATACACACAAGGTGTCTGAACAGATTTGAGTTAAAAAAAATATTTTTTTATTTACTTTTCTTGGCTATAGTGTTATAAAATTAAACAAAGCCGCCAGGACACCTGGAATGAAGCAAGAAGTAGGTGCTATGCACTGGGGGGAAATCTAGCCTCTATCCTTTCAAGAAGTGAGCAAGGTGAGTATTTACGTTTTACATTAATAATGTGAAATATGCTTTGTCAAGCCAATGAAAACCCAATGCATATAAAATACTTGATCATATTGAACCTTCAGTGACCTCTGGCCTCACTCAAAATGTTCATACAGTATACATGTTCATTTTTCAGCTTTTTTGACTTTCCGAATGATTGAAGTAGCTGCCCCAGACCTTTGGATTGGTTTGAATGATTTAAGAGGTGATGGGTATCAATGGACGGATGGAAGAGTCAGGAAATACATGAATTGGGGTGATAATGTAAGTAGGCTAATAATGTGCACAGAAATAATTTGGCCTATATATTAAGTTCAATATAGCAATATTCATAATATTCTTCATCATCATCAACACTGCTCTTAATAGTAACTGTTCAGTTCTGTTTTACCCTGTTTAGGCATTACAAAGTGGCATCCATCATCAAAGATCCACTTCTATAATAGACAGATATGCTTTTCCAAGGCATGAAATCCAGGGTCTATGTGTTTTAATGGGCAGCAGTTCTGGAAAGTGGCTGAGAAAGCCCTGCACTGACACAAATGGATATGTTTGTCAACAGAGTGTTGGTGAGCTTGCCCTTGATTTGTGTGCTAGCTCTGATTTAGAATTGAGGTTAAACAAATATTTGTTTAGTATGATATGTAAAAGAATACACACATTTGCTGTATATTGAATTTTATTTTATTAAAAAAATATATTTAATGTTACTAACCATTCAGCATATACCTAGTACAATGCAGTACTTTTTTTTTACCTATTGCAACACTGCAGTGCTATTGACATGACTCACGACACTGCCCCAAAATTATTTATTAGGGGTCCAAGCAGCATCGCTGCTGGAGACTTCTCCAAACAGGTTTTTACTGCCAAGCTATATCTTTCTTAACCCTTGTGCTGTCCTTCAGGTCAAAATGACCCAAATCACTAGCTCTTTGTGGCAGATGGCGCTAAACCTAATTCTACAGCTTACACAAACATATGATGTTGGCACAACAAGGTGTGTCTTTGAAACGTGAGGACAACAGGATTGTTAAAAGGCACGAAAAAACAACACAAATACATAAAGAAATAATGCATAAATTAATATATACACACAGCAATTCCAGAGTTAAAGTTTAGCTCTAAAGACAATTTTCTCTAAGATTTTTAATTAGTGAAGATATCAACTGTCAATATCCATGCATTCATTATTCACCTGTGGCATGGTCATGTGTCCAAATCCTATACCTCCAATTATTCCTTTTTAAATTTCAGATTATTTCAAAATGTCACAAAAGCCATGCCTGGTCTTATGCTGACATCTACTATTGGTTTTGTTAAATTCATTTTGGATCACAATGTTATTTTTTTAGAAGAAAAACAAGTGCAGAACACCAGCTGCTCCCGTGGCATAGAGATTTATGAACTTGTCCACAACTTTGAAAGTCTTGAGATTGAATCATCATTGGGGAAATATGCAGTATATATTGCTCACTTTGCAGCTCTAACATATACATATCACTCCTCATACTGTCTTCAAGGATCTTTGTTTTATTTTGTCCCATGTCCCATCCTCAACAGACCCCAAATTCCAAGCCACGCCTGAGGCAGATCCCAACACATATGTGAAGGTGGGTAATGACTCCATCAAGATTGTGACTCAGAATCTGACCTGGGAGGAAGCCAAGAAGCATTGTGAAACTGATGGTGCTCAGCTGGCCACCATTGTGAATGACGGAGCACAGGCCTATATTGAGCTGCAGGCTTTAAATCTCCAGGCTCCATTGTGGATTGGTCTGAACAAAATGGAGGTATGTATGGAAAGTTATTATTTTATATTTGCATAACCACGGAAAAGTAGATTGTAGATAGCGCGTGCTGTACCTTCACTTTATACATTATGTGTAATAATCTTGCGGCTGATTGCTTAATCAGCACTTGGCAACACCCTATAATTTGCGGAGCCTGAAAACAATGGAACTGCTGACTACTATCACAAAAGAAAAGAAAACTTTAACTATCATGAATTAGTATATTTCTCTAAGATGTATTTTCAAAGGTAGATTTAAAAAGGCTGTAATTCTAACCCAAAAATGATTATTTTAGGGGGACGATAATAAAATATAGAGTGCAAGTGCAGTGCAAGTGCAAAAGTGAGAAAATCCTCTCAGCATGTCTCCTTGGCCTGTGTCTTGCTTGGATGAGTTCTGCCATTGCTATTAAATGACCCAAATCACTAGCTCTTTGTGGCAATAGAAGGCACTAAACATAATTCTACAGCTTACACAGACATATGATGTGCACTGCTGGCACAACAAGGTGTGTGTTTAAAACCCAAGGACAACAGGATTGTTAAAAGGCACGAAAAAAACAACACAAATACATAAAGAAATAATAAATAAATATCTAAATACACACAGCAATTCCAGTTAAAAAACACACAAAATCATACACAATCAGATGGTGTTGCCGGATGGCCAAATATGATATTTTTAACCCTCGTGATGTCCTTAAAAATATTGTATTTGGGTGGCAGCGCCAACTTTAGGAAAACAACAAACGTCGAGTCTAGTGCTGTTCCAAAAGTTGGACTGTTTTCAACTGAAAGTGCTGGGAGCGCAGTGCTAACAAACAGTGAGCTCCCACAAGATTTTTGTTGCGCTGAACACCATAGGGTTTGTATTGAAAATAGGTGCTGTCAGCACTAAAAACACATTTTGTAGGCCTTACTACTACAGGGAATACTGCTTTCTCACCACAAGGGATAAAATAAATTGTGTATCCTGTTATTTTAATCACTGGCATCTTATGACATTAGGTGGTATAGCTTAAATACCAAACTATGCAGCTGTAATAACATTGTATCACTACTTTCAGACGGGTGGATTGTTTAAGTTTATCAGTGGCTGGCATCTAAACCGTGAAAACTGGGCCCCACATGAACCAAGCAGTGAACAACCTTGTGCGTATCAGGATGTGGACGGGAAATGGAAAACCATTTCATGCAATACGACCATGTATAGTGCCTGCATGCAGACTACAGGTAAAACATTTGCAGGACACAATTAATACTAATGCCTAATTAAAGTATGCTTATCAGAAGTTCCATATCTGACAATAATGTTAATTAATTCAGCTTTTACCTATTGTGACATGCAGCAAATAAATGAAGCTACTTACATTATATAATGTCCAATACTGAGGATGAACCTCACAATAATATATGGAGCTATGTCATTGTCTCACAACAACAGACGTGCCACCAACAGAATCAACCAAATTCCCAGGCACATGTCCTCAAGAGAAGGTAGTCATAAATCGCTGGGCCTCCTTCCCATGGCAGCCATTTAGGGGCCATTGCTATGCCTTCATCACAAGTGAAGTTGAGTGGCCAAATGCAGCTACTAACTGTTTAATGCATGGTAGGTTTTCACCCGAGAGATATATATATATATATGGAGGGATTTATTTTATCTGATTGTCATTTTTGCTTTTTGAAGGTGGAAACCTAGCCAGCATTGAAGATCCCTCTGAGCAAGACTTCATAAAAACAAAAGTGAAAATGTTTCAAGATGCCCATGCTGCTTTTTGGATTGGCCTATTCAAAACTCACAAGGGTATGTTCACACAGTAAGATAAGAAAAGATGGCTACACATGGTGGGTAGAGTACTGAAAATCAATTTAGAGTACACAGTTGCAGTACCTGATAATGATATACTGTACAGTGTATCTGGAGCAAGGAACAGTATTTTAGTGGACAAATGTACGTATTTATGTATTTAATTAAGTGTTTATTTTGGCTTATGTATGGATAATATAGTTTACCTTGACCATGACCTTGGTGTAGGCAGTGGACATCTGGGCCAAGACTTCCTTTTCCATTCTCTGGTCACTATAGTAGCTAAAGAAATCTGGGCATGCGTGTTCTTTGATGGAGTAATAGGAGTAATAAGTCAGTGTGTGAATTTTATAAAATCAGCATACATATTGCAAGTACAGGGCCCTGGGTCAGAGTCATACCCCTAGCCAATTACACAAAGTGTCAGGGCACTAAGTCTGACGTCTGACTTGTCCCTATACCCAGGGATTAGGTAACATTCAAAGTGTAGCCACCACCGGAGCATACATAGATGTTGTTTTCATATTACAACCATTGTCCTTCGGAGCTGATGGGTTACAGGTACAGTTGACAGTTCTACCATATATGGAGTTGTTATGATTGTTTTAACTCAGCTTTCTGGCCTTCACATATTTGTGCTCACTTCCCCCTTTTGCAGTCCCTTACTTTAATACAATTTCCACCACAGTATGATACTTAATGTTTAATCTGTGATCACACGTGAAGTAAATTAATATATCAAACCATAAACAGTGTAACATCACCTGTGAAGTAAAATAAGGCAAACTATAATTTGAATATATGTCTTCATAGCCTACCATTAGGAAGTTAATATGCGAGATTAGAAGTGGAGTTGAGTTAGACTAATCTACAAACAGATATGCATATGAATGCAGACAGATTTGAATAAAAGCTAAAAAAGAAAAGCTACATTGTCATCTGGCGATAGCCCTTTTGTCCAAGATTGCATTTCGGCCGATGTGTTCCACCTCTTTTGCTCTCAACATGGACCATTTTCTTCTGAATAGTAATCGGACTACAAACAGATGACAAACCAAGACGCTTCCGCTAACAAAATCCAAAACAAAAGCCAAACAGATTCTACATTATGTAGATATCTATTATTTACATAACCCAAAATATTCTCATTTGATGAGTAGAGTAAATAAGAAATTTTTTAATGCTTGTTCTTTAGAACCAATTCCCGAATCTTCATATATGGGATGTATAAACCAGGCTAGTTACACAAGCAACATGCCTGCTGTGAACCACTGTGGCTTCAAGCACACAATTATTAAGAATTTTCAGTGTACTGTATTTACTATACAGTAGAAAAAAGAAAACAAAACTGTATACTGTGTGTGTGTATATATATATATATATATTATGCTTGTGTGTGTGTTAAGAGATTTTATAATTTCATGTAGCCTATTTTTGGGCAAGAGCCGTTTTTGCAACTTACTGTACTTACTGTAAGTTAATGTTTACGTCATATCACGTTAAATGTGAAACTATCTGATCAAGTTATAAAGTTAAACTATTTTATCACATTACACATTTTCTGACGTGGCATCAATATGCATCTGTACAGTAGCAATATGATGAGACCATGTATATTTTCTTAATACATGCTCATGGATAGGATTACTATATGTTTGGTTTGACCACATTACTATAACAAATGTATTTGCCAGGAAATTGAATATACATTCATATAGAGACAACTATATGAAAACGAAAATAATTTACAGTACAACATACTGTAAGACTATAGGTTAAAAGTTGTATACTGTAAAGTATAAAGTATAAAGTATATACTGTTTATTTAAAGTATGTGTTGTATTTGTCTATAGGCAGCTGGTTGTGGCAGGATAAAACAATTATGGACTATACTAACTGGGCTTCAGGTCAGCCTGATTCTGAAAGTTATGGTGAGATCGATGTAGAAAACGGGGAATGGAAAACTGGCAGTCGTTGGCATGACAGACCATACATCTGCAAAACACCCAAAGGTGAGAGCACCATACTGCAGGTTGATGGACACAGAAGATTGGGATTATGTATACTACACAGTAATTTCACAGTGATCATAAAGTTACAGAATGGATCTGTCTTTTCCTCCCATTTACAGTGTTGGAAGACCAATTTCCAGCATCTGGTATGTTCCAACACATCATTATAACCCTTGTGATGTCCTTACAATAATCGTCTTGAACCACCAGAGGGTGCCATCTAATTGTGAATTTATTTCTTTATTAACCCTTGTGATGTCCTTTAAATATATCGTATTTGGCCACCTGACGGCGCCATCTGATTGTGTATGATTTTATGTGCTTTTAATTGGCATTGCTGTGTGTATTTATTTATTTATTAATGATTTATTTATTTCATACCTTTCATACCTTTTAACCCTCCTGTTGTCCTCGGGTTTCGAACACACACCTTGTTGTTTCAGCAGTGCACAGCATATGTGTGTGTACGGTGTAGAATTAGGTTTAGCACCTTCTATCTGCCACAAAGAGCTAGTGGTTTGGGTCATTTTGGGACATCACAAGGGTTAATTACCTCTTAGGTATATTGTGATACCTACTACTATGTATTCTGTATCCAACACTTATTCTTAACCCTCCTATTGTACTAGGGTTAGGGTTATGTTAGAGAAGAGAACCACAAGGCTATATTTTGCAGGTAATTTTGACCCATGAACAACAGGAGGATTAATATGTATTATTTTCGTTAAGAACTGCTTCAGTAAGCCATATAAACATATCGAATTAACCCTCCTGTTTCCTGTAAAACTGACCCAACGCCATATCTCTGTGGCAGAGAGAAGGCGTCAATCATAATTCTACACCTTACACAGACATGATGTGCACTGCTGGCACAACAAGGTGTGCGTTTGAAACCCGAAGACAACAGAAGGGTCTAATAAAGGCACACACACAAAAAAATACATAAAGAAATATTGAAAAAGAAATAAATTCACACATCATTGACAATAAAGAGATCTACACAATCAGATGGCCCAATACGATATAATAAGGGCAACAGGAGGGTTAAAGATGGTTATGGTTCTAATCCATTGTTCTGTCAGCAAAGAGGTCACATCACCACAATAAAGATTAGACAACAGCTATTTCTCCAAATTGTTTCTGATTTACTCCATCTAATTTGTGTTTTCCTTTCCACAGCACCTGTTAAAGAGGAAGCTCGACACCGTGTACACACAACTGTGGTTGTTATATTTGTCATAACCATTATTTCTGTCATAGCTGGCAGTGCTTTCTTTCTCTACAAGAAATCTGGCCACCCCTTTCCAACCTTTGAAAACCCACTTTATTTTAATGGTGAGCAGCCCCAACCTAATGGTATAGACACCAATAATGCAGAGGAAGAAAACTCTGAACCAACTATAACATTGTAGCAAAGTGTATGTTTATACTTCAAATGTAAGGAGTCTTACATTTATGGATTATTAATGTATTAATTAATTGGGGCACCACCCAAAATTCACTGACTTTGGAAAAAGATTATGATTATTAATAAGATAATATTAGGAAAAATAATTAAATCAATCTACAATCTGAAATTGTTGAAAGAGAAATGCAGTACATTAACTTTAAGCATTAAGATAGTATTAAGCATTAAGCTAAGACAAAACCACAATGTAAACCCAAAGCAGTTACCTTTATTTATTTTGTTTTATATGTTTAATTACATTAGCCATGAACCAGTTTGCCTTGTTTGTGGAGCTAGCAAGGCCATAACTAAAGAATATAACATACGATGACACTATGAGACAGTTTGGCTGTCAACAAAAGAGTCACAGGTCTTAATTTTGGCCCTCTCTGTGATTGAGTTTGACACCCCTGGTATATACTGTGAAATCCAAATTTAAACAATTACATTGCCACTTATTACAGCTTTCCATAACTAAACACCATTATTACATACTGTACATGAAAACAAAAGCTCCCTGTTGGGTTGAATACATTAAAATATCATGCATTTTAGTGTCTGAACGAGTTGACACAAATCAAGGGTTTGAGCAATTAAAGTGTTTTAATCTGTTACTTTACATGGTTTGTTTTGTCCCTTATGTTAAATATTTTTGTATTTTATTGAACAATATGTTTCTTTTTATTATATTAGTTTATCAAATCAAATTTTTATCATTTAGGATATATACAGTATGGCTGTTCCCTGTTACTTTTGATTAACTAAACTTTCATTTATTCAGGGTCTGTTGCTTTTAATATTCCATAAAATATTTTAATGTATTTATGATGTCTCAACAAGCATTATGTTTTATTTAACAAGCTGTCTGACTGGTTGAGCAGGAGAAAGTGACCTCTGCCCTCTGCCAGCTGTAACTGTGTGACTGGTTCCTGAGCCATAGCAGTGTTCTCATTACCATCCTGTTCCCTCCTGGAAAGAACAGCCAGTCTGGAGCATCATGCAGGCTGTAATAATAGAATCTCACCTATGTGCATAAAGCAAGCATACTAGCAGACATGTATGTACTGCATGCATACATGGATTAAAGAGACAAGAGTATAGTCAAGTTTAGTTAACACTTACTGTAATCAAACATAGAGGTGGAGTTGAGTTAGACTAATCTTTATAAAAAGATATGTATATGAATGCAGACATGAATAGCATGATAATGAAAAGCAAAAAAAAAAAAGCTACATTGTCATCTGGTGATAGCCCTTTAGTCCAAGATTGCATTTCGGCCAATGTATTCCGCCTCTTTTGCTCTCCACATGGACCATTTTCTTCTGAATAGTATTTGGACTACAAACAGATGACAAACCAGAATGCTTCCGCTAACAAAATCTTGTGCCCTACAAAGTCTATATAATGCAGATATATATTATTATTTACATAATCCAATATTTTCTCATTTAATGTGTTGAATGATTTGACATTTTGTTATTAGTGCTTGTTCTTAGAACCAAATCCTGAATCTTCCAATATGGGATGTATAAACCAGGCTACATGGCTGCTGTGGACCCCTAATTATCGAGAATTAAGAATTTGCAATTTACTGTAATTACTACACAGTAGTAAAAATAAAACTGTTTAATTTATATATGTGTGTGTTAATTTATGGATTGTGTTTGTATTATAACATGTAGACTATTGTTGGGCAAAAGCCATTTTTGCGACTTACTGTACTGTAGATAAAGTTAATGTTTACGTGAAGTTTTAAAGTGAAAGTGTGAAACTATTTTATCACATTACATGATAGGTAATCCTTATATTTTTCCGACCTGGCAGCAATACAC
>JAODUG010042970.1:0-16761 GCA_027564795.1 Aphredoderus sayanus | reverse complement strand
TATTAATTATTTCTTTATGCATTTGTGTCGTTTTATGTGTCTTTTAACCCTCCTGATGTCCTCGGGTTTCAAACACACACCTTGTTATGCCAGCAGTGCACATCATACGTTTGTGTAAGATGTAGAATTAGGTTTAGCACCTTCTGCCACAAAGCTAGTGATTTGGGTCATTTTGACCCAGAGGACATTACGAGGGTTAAGCGAATTGCCCTGTCCAGGTCTAGCTATAATTGTGGATGCTGGTATTTGAGAGTTATTCAGCGCGGTAATCAAACAGGGCTTTAATGATAATATTTGGAACGGTAATACTGTCAGGAATTACACAGTGGTTTATCGTGAAACTGGTAAGCCGTTTATCCCAACACAATACATAGTTAACAGCCATAGTTACAGCCATGGCGCTTCTAGCATTAAACATTGTAGAAAGTGGAAGTGTTATGTAATACAGTTTTAATCCAAGTAATAATCAGTGACTATTCATTGGAGGTAATGTATTGTTTTTAATAGTGGAACAAGACAGAGCAGACCGGTTCCCTGGAATTCCGTAGGGTCTACTGGAATCATAAGGGGAACTCCAAATATGATCTTACTTTTTCTGTAGTAAAGACGATAAAGTGCTTTGTCTCCGCCAAAAAGTCAGTGCTCCACCTGACCAAAACACAAAGTATTTTTCCAGTCACATGTGATAAAACAAGACATGCTACAGCCCTACATCTACATGAGGCCTATGATTCCTTATATTTTGTAGATTAAATTTGATTTTGTGTAAAAACAATAAAAAATTCATAAATACTTTCTGGTCCTCTGCAATATCATATCGCACAGCCTTGCACGGGAGCTGCAAACAAGGGCCTGACTGACCTGATGTTCTCCTCTGGAGCCAGAACCTCCTCAATTGGTTGCTGGGGAGAGGCAAGCAATGAATCCAGGAGACGGACTGCTCCTCTATTGAACAAGACCACCGGCGCTCCTCCCGGAGTGGAGTGGACCCGCCACACTTCGGCTGACACCTGCACCAATACACAGGGAGAAATGAACAAAACTGCCCGTGTGTAACATGGTTTGTGCATTTTGTTGACGTAGCCTCCAACAACGAATAGGAGTTAGACAATCATTCTGGCAGGACAGAATGAAGATCACACTCTTGAGTTGATGAACACAGATGGGAAACAAGCTGACAGCTGATATGTATTAGTTAAATCAAATATCAGTATGAAGAGAGAGAAGAGAAAAAAAAAAAGGTAGCTCATACATCCTGGTGTAACGTAGTTAAGGGCAGCGGCATCCAACACCACATGCGTAGTACGACCAAAATAGTCAACAACCTGCGACACCTTAAGCAGAATACAGGCGGTAAGCAACCTCAGATTCAAATGACTTGCGTGCACCGGCCCCCTTCCTTCTTCTTGGATGCAAACTAGACAGTCTGTGTCTGACTAGAATCCTTCTCTCACACATAGGCTACATTGTGCACTTTTGGGGTTTGACATAAATGTACTTTATGGCGTGGGTTATATTAGAAAAACATTCAACTAGTTCCGTT
This sequence comes from Aphredoderus sayanus, assembly GCA_027564795.1. Taxonomy (NCBI): domain Eukaryota; kingdom Metazoa; phylum Chordata; class Actinopteri; order Percopsiformes; family Aphredoderidae; genus Aphredoderus; species Aphredoderus sayanus. The sequence continues at coordinate 15,218 of JAODUG010042970.1, read as the reverse complement.
ATTCTTATCAATACAAAACTTAAATTATTGTGACCGTCATATTCTTCCTCATTAGAAAATACCGAACATGGCCACATTTTAATCCCGTTTTAGCATCATTGAAAACAAATCATGAGAAAATATTACTCTAACCCTTTCCCTTCTGGAAGCGGTGTTGGTACATATACACATAGTTAAACAGTAATATCAAACACAGCATACAACTTTTGTATTGTACTTCACATCACACAAGTCTTGTTTAACAAGGAAGGAGTGGAGTTTTATTCTGTTAAAAAAGGAGCTACAGGACTCTATGTAAATTCTTTTAATTAATGCAAAATCTAACTACACTTGTATAAACGATGTTGCTAGTTTTATATATCTAGAAGAAGAAAAAATAAGATATCGGTATACCGTACAATACCGATATACTGCCTGGCCCTAATAGATGGGCTGAGCTCACAAATTTCACTAACACCTCAAGGAACTGTGTCAACATGTGGCGAAGGGATATAATTGGACACTTTAACCCTTAAGTATTGAACTAATGCATACTAATACAGCAAATCTAACTGCAAATTCTATCATTACTACTGCAATTTTTCCAAAATTGTTCAGCCCATGTCCGTGGTTATTAATACTGGCTGGCAGTAATTTAACCACCCCGCTGTCCTAGGGTTTCTAATGCACTACGAACAGAGGGAGACAACCACGGAACGTCTTATGTCCGTGTTGTGCTTGGTGCCCGCTACAGGTACAATAGAAATAGTGCACCGGGTCATTTTGACCCATACGACAGAAGGAGGGTTAGGTAACAAGCAAGGAACACATTTTTCAGACCAAACCTACAATCATAGCTAATGCACTGCTGTTAAACTAAGACTAGCTGTCCAATGCAAAATTATACATTTTCTGTGTAAAAATTGCATCCCTCAGATTAGAGACACGTGGCAAGGTGTTAATTCACCACTTTGTTTATGCGCCCGTTTACAGAGCTGTGAATGAACACTAGATTTGTTTCACACAGAACAGGCAGCTAGTGAATCATTAAGATTAATTCACAGAATATTAAAGTGTAATAGCTGACAAACAAAGAGTTTAACAGAAAGTACTTACACTTGCTTTGAAGGCCTTGTCCAATAAGGCATCTTCTTGCGTCCAAATCCTGATCACCTAAAGAGAAAGTTTAATCATTTGTGTGTGACCTATTAGACTCAACAATAACTAATGGCGGATCATGTTCTCAGTGCTGTGGACTAGGGCCCCTGAAAGTCAATGAGTTGAATCATTAGTCAGTGACCCATCAGTAGACTGAGATTCTTGAGCAGTCATGTCATTACAACAGCAGCAAAACATAACTTTACAAATGACACAGCACATAGATAACATTTCAATAAGAAATTATAAATAAGACATACGCCAAATATTTCATAAAGAGGTATTTCATACTCAAATATAAATTAGCAATGTTATGGCCCCACCCAAAAGACGATAGCAAATTGGGAGATACGCTGACATGTCTAGGTCAGGGGTCGGCAACCTTTACTATCGGAAGAGCCATTTTTCCCACATCTTCCATTAAAAAGGAAAAAATTGTCTGGAGCCGCAAAGCATAACACAGCTTGCCTTATAAACTTTTAATCTGTTTTAATTTAGCAACAGAATACAATAAACGGAAGTGCAGTGTGCATGTGTAGGCCTACCTTGAAATAAATTAAAACACTGAACCAAGGAGGCTTTTTTGAGTCCTTCCCATATTTCTGTAAAACTTTAATAAAAACGTAACCGCTTTAATAAAAAAAAAAAAAAAAAAAAAAAACAGTTGCAGCTTAGTATTTTTAAGTATCAGCCAGTCTTGACCAGGAGGAGCAGAAATGTCAGCCAGTGTTTTGGAGATCAATAGGTCCTATATGGTCAAGAAGCTTGCCTATAATGTCTAATATGAAAAACTGTAAAATAGCGCATTGATGATTAATCATGAGGTTTGCAGAAATACGTTCCCATAATTGTCTTAATTCTACGAATAAGTCTGTAGACCTGTTGCGGTTTATCAGAGCTTTTACCGGCTGAGTAGAACGTAAAGAGTTTCACTATTGTCACGTGACATCAATGCTTCATAATGAATGGTTAAACTAATTTCATCGCCTGGTGAAAGTATATAAAAAAAAAAAATAAATAAATTAAAAAAAACACACAAATAAAAGTAAAAAATTGTTTGCAACATTTTCGCGTTGCAAACAACACAGTATGTGTATGGTGTCATATACTATAATGCATTTAAAATACTTAACCGTTGCTTTTTCGCGTCTGCTTGGTGTAAAATGGCCTGAAGGGATCCACAACAAAAAAATTGAAGAGCTTTACGTTCTACTCAGCCGACAGGGTTGCCGACTCCTTGTCTAGGTAGAATATTTTAATTTCCATGCCGTCTCCGCGACTTTCCTCCACGCAAAGTTTCATCCGCCATGTTTGTTTACACTAAAGTCATGTTTCTTGCGGGGATTTGCTGTTTTGGAATTCTGGACTGGGTTATTGGGAATGGAATCGGTTGGTGTGGTGTTTTGGCCAAATTGTTGCCCTCCACACAACACAATCAAAACAGTAAAATATTTGTATACATCGTTAGCTGTGTGTGTCATGTTTTGTAAATTGGTTAATTTGTCTAGTGTGTAGCCTACGTCCGAAAAAATTAATGCACATGCTCAGAGTAATGTAAGATTACACTAATTTGTGTGGGGCATATGACCCACAGCCTCAATATTCATATTTGAGAGCTGTCTGATTATAACATTACTCAAACGGATATCATTCATTTTCTCAAGTTATATAAACTAATACAGTCTCCCCCATGGGCCATGGATTTAAGATGAACAAAATGGATTTAATACGCGAGAAGAAGAGAAACTGGAATTAAAGGAGTCTTAGTGTCCAGTGTCCACCAGCCACAGGATTATCACCACCATCCAATTCCAGTGACAAAATTCGGACTCGGGTACAGCCCTACTGTGGGCTATACCTGCTTGTCTGAGACGGCGATGTACTCTTGAGTCAGACGGTTGTAGACTGCTGGGCAGGTTAGCGACTGGCCTTGTTTCACCGTCCAATTGCCTATTGGTTTCTGGTCCGAAATCTGTTAAAAACACAAGAAAACCGGTTTTACTGAACATTACTGTGAAAGGTTTTGATACACCCAAGTAACCAACCATCAATATCATGAATTTACTCCAATGCAAACCTGTTAAATGTATAGTAAATTACCTAACAAACTGTCAAATTCACCAAAATATTTTGTTGTAGTCCACCACATTACCATTGGGTGCTGAAAAAAAAAAGAAAAAGAAAAAAAAAAGAAAAAAAAAAAGAAACATTTTACACACAATGGCTTGCAAACTTATTCATACCCCTTGAACATTTCCACATTTTGTCATGTTACAACCTCAAATGTAAATGTATTTTATGTGATAGAACACCACAAAGTGTCACATAATTGTGAAGTGGAAGAAAAATTATACATGGTTTTCACATTTTATTACATGTAAACTGAACAGTGTATCATGCAAAAGTATTCAGCCCCAAAATTTGGAAAAGTTCAAGGGTTATGAATACCTTTTCAAGCCTGCGTGTGTGTATGTATATAAAATGTCGGTTATTCAGTTAATAGCCTACTTTCCCTTTAAAAACAATACTGCATCTGTAGTTACGTGACCCCATCCAGTCTGTGACATGATAGCAACATGAACAGAACACACCGAGTCAACTGAGCAACATCAAGCAGGTTGTACCAAAACAACAACAACACGCAATTATGAAAGCAACATGGAAGAGAACTTAAACATCGGGTGAACTGAGAAAAAGCAACTTGTACCAAAAAACAAAAACGCAGAGTCCGCGGTTTGGACACATTTGGCTTCAATAAAGACGCCACCGAGCAAACTGAAATAAAATGAAAAACACTGCAAAAAAGTTCATCATCAAGTTCTCATCTTCAGTTTTCTTATTTTCTCTGCTATTTTTGAAGGATATGTCCGATTTTGTTGCATTGCTTTTTTGAATGTGAACGTCAAATTTGAACATGATACAGCACAGTAGCCTAGTAGGCTACACCACTTCTGTACCAGCTCTGACAGGGGCATCAGATAATTGATTAAACCAGTAGTATTAGCTAGCCAGACAAGTTTCCACAGTCAGTGATGGTTTGGGGTGCCATGTCACCTGCTGGTGTTGGTCCACTGTGTTTCTGAGGTCCATGGTCAACGCAGCCGTCTACCAGGAAGTTTTAGCACTTCATGCTTCCAGCTGCTGACCAACTTTATGGAGATGCAGATTTCATTTTTCAACAGGACTTGGCACCTACACACTATCAGAGCAACCTGGGCAACCAGAACACCTGAGCAGTGCCTCAGACTGATCGACTCCATGCCAAGCTGCATTGCTGCAGTAATTCAGGCAACAGGAGCCCCAACTAAGTATTGAGTGCTGTACATGCTCAAACATTTCATTTGGACATTTCTAAGAATCCTTTTTCGGTTTTAAGTAATATTCTAATTTTTGGGGATACTGAATTTGGGATTTTTATTAGTTGTCAGTTTTAATCATCACAATTAAATGAAAAACATTTGAAATATATCAGTCTGTGTGTAATAAATGAATATAATATCCAAGTTTCACTTTTTGAGTAGAACTGAAATAAAATCAACTTTTTGATGATATTCTAATTATATGACCAGCACTTGTATAGCTATTGTATTTTTATCTGTATGTTTTAGTAGAAGTAGGCTATGTGGTGCATGGGCACTATGGGGCCTGTGCAGGCCCACTGTCGGCAAACTTTGTGTGTGCTGTGGGCCCATACTGCTTAGTGTGGGACTGCCCACAACAGGCCCACTATGGGAAGCCCAGTGGGGGGCCCAAGGCGGGCTACCCACAGCAGGCCCCACACTTCCTGATTACATTGGGGCCCACAGCAGGCTGCCCACAGTAGGCCCGCACGTTCCCCATAGTGTGGGGCCCGCACGAGGGCAACTGGCCCTACAGAGGGCTACAGTGGGCCACTGGTTACTGCCCGCAGTGACCCCATGCGGGCCCCAAGAGGAATGTTTGCTGGGCATGTGCTAAAATGTTTTTAGCCCTCCCCCTGTCCTACAGAAATGACCCAGTGCACTACCTTTTTGTGCAAGCAAACGGCGTCAACCACAACACGGACATATGACGTGCCGCCATCTGCTGGTAGTGCGTTTTAAACCCAAGGCCAGCGGGAGGGTTAAATAGTCCGCTCTCCTATTAACTATGTCTTGCCAATGTGGGTCCATTAGACTATGATTAGAGAAAACTGTGGAGCTCTGCCCCATGGCAGTGAAAGAATTTGTGTTTCTATTTTGATGTTCTCGAGAACGATTTACTACTCTGCGGCTCATACAAATTCAATCCAGAGGTTTTCTCGTGAAAGATCTATTTACAGGGAAGTAGCTTTGTTTCCATGAGAGCCTGTGCATCCCTTTAAGACTGTAAAGCCATTAACAGTTACATAAATAAAAAGTACTTTACAAAAAGGAGAACTCTTAATGAATTTAACGATAAAGCATAGACATCTGCAGCGTGTATATTAGCTGAGCACTACTGTTAGCTAATAACTAGGACAGATCACAAACTAGTCATAAACTGGTAACGTTACCTTGTACAAAGTGACAGATCTGGTGGAGTCGGTAACGATGACATGGTCACTGTCTTTTTCCACTTCAACCCCTTGGATCGCTGACTCCGATCTATTTTGGGCATGAAACAGTCCGCACAACGTGTAGCCCTCACAAAGCGCAGCCATGCTGGTTAAGAAGAAGGAACCATGGGTCGTATCTCGCGATAACTGAAACGTTTTGAGACTTCTTCTTCTTGTTTTACGCCGGTTGGCATCCACCTTATTGGTACAGTGCCGCCAACTTCAGCCCCGGAGTGTAGATCAGACAGTGTGTGAGCGTGTGCATGTGTGTGCGTGTGCGTGTGTGTATTATTCCTATTATATAATTACTATTCATGTTAACCACCTTATCACCTATTAAAAACCACGTCATGTTAACAGTACTCTCTCTGACCTAATGTTAATTCCCAAGTGCAAGAATCTTTTTTATACAATGTATATCTATGCTCACTGTAGAGCCAGCTAAATAAGAGAGAGGTAGCTGAACCTCTTGCTACACCTGCAGAGAAGGGGAGCTATAGAGGCATCTAGCTGCATCCCCACAGACTCAGCTGGCTAAAACTGCTAAAAGCATTTCATGTTAATGTGTTCAGTATATATTATGTAGAAAGAGCTGATCCTAAAATAACGAGTTCAATATGTACTCATTAATTTAGAATTAGGAGAAATTTAACAAGGATTATATTAATCTACTGACATAAACACTGACATATTTATAGAATTCAGCAATATATCCCACAAATTGATATATATTATTAAGTCAAGTCAAGTCAAGTCAATATTATTTGTATAGCCCAAAGGGCTACCTCAAAGGGCTGTTCAAGCAAACATTTCACAACGAAACAAACAACAAACAAACAAACAACACCCCCTGAACCTGCTCCTCTCCCCGGGCAAGGAAAACTACCATTAAAAACCTCATGGGTAAAAAAAGGAAAGAAACCTTGGGAAGGGACCACAGAGAGAGAAAATAGGATGCAATGGGTGTTGATAGGCAAAATTAATGAGCAATAATTCATTTAACGTAATGTATCACAGATCCAGAAAATAAGTAACCCAGTGTATAAAGTAAATACAGTTTGCGGATTTGTCCTAGCTGCTACTAGGTCCGCTCCCCATCCACTGAGTCCACACACAGCACTCTGCTCCAATATAGGAGTCATGTCACCCAGCCACTGCCATCCACTCCACTCCATAATAAAGAAAAAACACGTTATTCTGAACTGAAGATAGAGGAACAAAATATTCTCGTCGATTGTCAATTGTAAGAGTTTTATATTTGCAATTGTTAAGATTAAGGCCCAATCCCATTTCACCCCTTGCCCCTACCACTTGGCCCTATCCCTCCTTTATGCACGTTCATGTTAAGGGGTAGGGCGTCCCAATTCCGTTTTGGATGGGGGGCTAGGGTGAAGTGTTAGGGCTATATAGCCCTTCAAACGAAGTGTTTTCAGAGGCACACGCCAAACGGAGTGTTTTGAAAGTTTTCCCACAATGCTTTGCGACTACCGGCATAATGGATGCTCAACCAACTAATTTAACACGCAATTGTGTTATTGTCTCCGTTTTTAAAGTTAAAACAATTCCGAAAATCATTGTATTGTCTTAGTTTAATGTAATTTCAATGTATTATGGTAGTTCTTCCTCATAACAAGTTTAAAAATAAAATATAGAGTTCTATGGCCGGTTAATATATAGAGTTCTATGGCCGGCAGCAGCCAGTTGCTATCTTACTAATTTAAACTAGTGTTTAAATCAATTTAGCTGATTTGTGTAAGGCAATGCTGCATTTGGTTCGATTAGATTGATGCGTCAATGTGAAGTTGTGAACGCATTGCGAACGTAACAGTACCGTACCAGTAGCCTACCTAGTACTACCGGTACTTTACTACTTTACTAGTCTTTGATTCCTGTAGAACGCTGCTGCATCACAGTTCACCAAAGAAGCGCGACCAACAATATTATTCCTACCGCAGCTGCACACTAAATAGGCTTCCAATACTGCACCCTCTTTGACTGAAATTTGAGTGAAAATAATCTCCAGTCTTTTAGTTCATTGTTCATGTGATACGGACACACTGACCCACACGACCGAAAGAATCTGGACCTTTTGTTCATTGCTTACATGACTACTACTACTGCTAGTGACAGGACATAAAATAATCAAAGGAACTGGGTCTTTGGTTCTTTGCTCATGTGGCACAAACTTGAGCAATAGAGCCTCAAAAAAACAACAGATTCATAAACTTGTCCTTTACACCAAAAGAAAGGAAGCACACAATGTACAATATAACCATTTAGGCCAATAAGCAGAGAGGAATGTAACTATTGCTAGCTAAATGCCTCACTATGCAAACAGGTTATAAAGTAGTCATTCCATGAAAAACTAATATTTATAAAGTAGTTATGTTGATATGACTTGAAGATGTACTGGGCCTTTCAAATGGACTGTCGCCATCCAGGTCTGTAATGGCGATCGAAGGAAAAGAGGTGGCGAAACAGGTGGATTAGATAGGTCCACGCTTTCTTGCAGATCTTCACAGTATATACAGTATATGATAACTCCCCTATGAAAACATGACTGCCCATAACCATCTACCATAGTATTCAGCAAAATATAAAAGGTAGTGAAGTCAATCTTTAATGTTCAACATTTACAGATGACTAAATCTGTAAACTTCAGTCCATGAAAAATGAATATTTATACTTGTTTTTTAAAATAGTTATGTCAAAGTGACTTGGAGACATACTGGGCCTTTCCCGGTCTGTAATGGCCATAGAAGGCAAAGTGGCAGAAAAACTATGAAGGTTGGATGTTATGAAAATTACACAAAAAATTAATACATCAAATTCAAAGTAGATCATACAGTAATAGCCTATATATAATTTAAAACAATAATTGACAATTAAATGTAATTTAATTTGAAGTTACATTTTAACTTTTAAAATGTTTTAATTCAAGTGATTATTTTAAAACAGACATAGTACATTTTGCATATAGCCTATAGACTATCTGCTGCTTTAGGCAACACATAAAGTATACTGTATCTGAACACTGAGTTTTCAAGGTAGGCTACTGTAGGCCTATGCTATGGCTATGGTGCACCCTCAGACCAATACAAAATATAATAGATGAAATAACACTTTGCAAATATGATTTTTGTTTTGCATCATATTTGATACATCCAGAATATTTGTAATGTATTTCTCACGTTTTTAAAACAAACACACATACACAGCAATGTGTGCATTTAGTTTCCTATAAAAATGTCTTCAAGCAATTTAAAACTTAGTAAAAAAACATTTTCTCCATACTATACAATTTTATACAATACATACTTTCTGTATCTGCTGCAGCTCAAACCCGCCAATGAAACCATCAGTTTGGACGGGAACCTTCATATTCTTTGCTCACAACCTTTATTTTTGAATTTTGTATTTTGGTAGGAGAGGAAACAGTTTCTGTGTTTGTTCAGGCAAATATGGACTTCACATTTTCCACATTAGACACAAATGTATATTATATATATATATATACATCATGCAATATTGGCAATGAAATAATAAAAAATGTCTACCCTAATTATATAGTTTAAAGATATTTATTAATTTACTATTAATACTCAAAAGAGTGTATCAGTCGGTGAAAGTACTTAGATTTGTCAGATTCGCTAAGTTTTATATGACTCACCCAAGCAGGCAAGAGTACAATACTGTACATTCTCAATTTCCATACTTTGCCGTATACTTACAAATCAATTAAACACCAAACAACGTATATACTGTATATAACCAATTCAGATATTGCAACATGTTCTTTTACAGTAAACTAATTTGGTCAGGGGTGTGCATATTTGGTGAAGTTATGCAGGGGTGGTAACATGCTAAAAGTAAAAAGTTGTGTATACAGGAACAAGTAGGCCCGACTTGTTTGAGCAAATGTACTTTTACTCCATTACATTTGTCATATACCTTAATTACTAGTCTGCTCTAAATGGGGAGAGAAAGCACGATCATCTCTACTGCAGACGCCGAGGTGCCTGGAAAAAAATTGAGCTAAACTAGACAGACAACTCCTGTCTGTCTTTAGTTTAGCATAGATTGGTAAATCACATACAATTTATTTAGTAAGGATTCCTATGTCTCTATATTTCAAAACAATTTAAACAAATTATCAAACTTTGCATCTCTCTTCTTCACTATTGTAGGTTTTGGTGTTGCAGTATCCTTTGATCAGACAGACAGACTAAGCTATGCGTATCAATAAGTTTGATTCTCTATTCTTACAATTCGATCGCTCTCGCTGTTTTTCCACACACACCAAATTAATGCAAAATCACATTTCATTGATGAAAACAGTCACATCTTCATCCACATGTTCAACAAGCACAGGTCATCCCACTTCCAGTCTATAGCTGAATCGGCCATCTAAGAAAAACACCCCAGGGAGCCGGGTGACTTCAGACCTGTTGCACTGACATCACACATTATAAAGACCTTCCAACGGCTGCTGCTCCATCTCCTCAGACCCCAGGTCCACCATGCGCAGCATCCACTGCAGTTTGCATACCTGGAGAAGGTGGGCGTGGAGGGTGCCATCCTCTATCTATTACACAGGGCTTACTCTCTTCTGGACGAGGAGAGCTGTGCTGTTAGAATCATGTTTTTTATTTTTCTTACAGTACAACTCTGGGCTCTGCCACATGCAGACATACTCAGATGACACTGCAATAGTTGGCTGTATCAAGGATGGAGGGGAGCGGAAGTACAAGAGCCTGACTGAAGACTTTGTAAAGTGGTGCAGGGCCAACCATCTGCAGCTGAACACCTCCAAGACCAAGGACATGGTGGTGGACTTCAGAAGGAAAAAACCACATCTCCAACCTGTGTCCATCAAGGGGGTCAAGGTGGAGGTGGTCAGAACCTATGAATACCTGGGGCTACAGCTGGACGACAGGTTGGACTGGACAGCAAACATGGACACTCTCCACAGGAAAGGATAGAGCCATCTATACTTCCTGAGAAGGCTGGGGTCTTTCAACATCTGCAAAACACTGCTGGAGATGTTTTATCAGTCTGTGGTGGCCAGCGTCCTCTTCTACGCTGTGATTTACTGGGGAGGTAGCAGCAAGAAGAGGGATGCTGCCAGACTGGTGAGGAGGGCTGGCTCAGTGGTGGCACAGAGCTGGACTCTCTTGTGACTGTGAGAGGGACCCTGGAGAAACTGCTGTCCATACTGGACAACGCCCATCACCCTCTGCACAACACTTTAATCAGGCAGAGGAGTGTGTTCAGTGGAAGACTGCTGTCTAAATCCTGCTCCACCAACAGACTTAAGACGTCTATTGTCCCCCTAGCCATCACACTATATAACAGCTCTGTGATGGCAGGAAACATTACAGACATTAGACAATGGACAGTTTTTAATCACATTTTTATTAAATATACTTATCTTCACGGCCACCTTATAGTTTCTATTTTATTTAATTTTATATATTTGTATCTGTTTTAAACACAGGTCAATTGTATGTATGTTTGGGGTTATGGGACACATGAATTTCCTTTGGGATAAATAAAGTATCTATCTATCTATCTATCAATCAATCAAATCAATCAATCAATATAGCTTTGTATGGTAACGATCATACAAGACCATACAATACCATCAAATCCTTTATAAACGTCGCTGACTCTCCTTACTCTCCAGGAGTTTCGGTAATCTTTCATCACTGATCAATACCAAATCAACTATTCGGAAAATTTTGGAAATTTTGCCAACATGGAACAATGGGAAGATTTAAGATCCATGAGATATTCCCTTCTCCATCTAGTCCAAAACACGATTCTAAGACTTGCCTATATTTACATCTTCTTAATTAAAGTTGATTTGTGTATGTCTTGTCTTTTGTTGCAATGGTTGGTGGTTCAAATTCAAACAGACTTTCTTAATCAGTTGACTCAAATGTTTCTTGGCAATGTCATAGTTGGAGGGCAGAGCAACAGGCTCATCTTTCCGTGGTAAGCTTATCTGCTTACATCGTATTTCATCATATTTTCATAGGTTTGCAATGCTTTTTTATCAGACTTCAAGATTGAATGTTTTTCCTTTATGATTCCAATGATTCAGTTTCCCAAAACGAATTTAACTGGTCAGATAGCATCTGCTCTTTTTCAACACTTACGTGCATGATTCCAACGTCCCTGTGATCCCTGTGTCATATTCACGTTTTCCCCTTGTATATGAACACTTTCAAGTGCAACTAGTGTCTTTATTACTTATCTTTTGACACAACCTTCCAGCAGTTATTTCCTACTATGAGTACGCCCAATGCCTGTTTCTCCATGCCACCCATAGCAGTGTCTCCTAGGGGTAGACCTTTGTTTTCAAGTTCTCTGTGCAAATGTTCTCCAGACAGTTTTATGATTGACGTACCTACATGTGGTATTTCTAGGAAGTCCAACTCTAAATATTTGCCATTTCTAATGTTTTGATTCTCATGGATTTGGCGCATCAGATCCAAAAGTTGGATATATAATTTGCCTTAGATACCATTAGTATGGCTAATGCATTGGCTGCTATGCGATTAAGGTAAGATTTTAAATAGCTGAATCTTTCAGCTATTCCTAAACAACTATTATGTACTGCCTCTTCAAATTGACCCCAAAAAGATTGCTATGTTCATCAAATTTGTTGGCGACTAGTTTTGGGAGTTTTATATTGACTTACCACAGTACCGGGGTAGATGGATGCGTATCCTTATCCTTATCTAATAATCTGTTAATTCTCATTTTCCCCAGGATTGACCAGTTCAGAATATTCTAGTGTTCTGGAAATTGAATCATCCATATCTTCCCAACTTGTTCCTACTTCCATATCCGCATCTAGTTTATACAATATCATTAGCGTCTACAAAATTCTCCAATTTATCAACATCTACATTCAATCTGTCTATTTCCTCGTCAATGTTATGCATTCGTTTAGAAGACATGACAGATAGGAATTTTTTTTTTTTGTGATTGTTTTAGACATATTTCTCAATACCCTTGACTTAGATTAAGATCGGATCACATTTCTCACTTTGCTTGGTTTCCATGTCAGAGGTATGGCTTTTTGGCTGCACCTTTTCCATGAAGACCACTTCTGGTTACACATCTCCATACAGTAGATGGGTGTACCTGGGTGCCACTGGTTTCTGCCAGTTCTGAGCTGATGGCACTGCTGGACATCATCTTATTTCTAAAGGAAATAAGTTTAATGTGTTTTTCACTACGATCCTCAAAGGTGCCCGTTTCTTTGTGCTTCTTCAAAGGAGCTTGAACTGCACATCTTGAAACCCCAGTTTGCTTTGAAATCTAATCTGTCTGGGACAGACCTTGTCTTGTTTCTGTGCTCAGTTTTACCATGACCTGTATGACCTGTGCCATGAAACCATCTTCCACAACCTCACCTTGGTAGAAGTTTGGCTGTTCCTCACCCAGTTTTAAGCCTCCTACACAGTTGTTTCTGTTGTAGTTAATTACTGCTTCAACCTACATGTGAAATTGATGATCATTAGCAACTGTTTGGTATAGTTGAGTCATCATACACCTGACTGTAATCCTACAAAATCCCTGACATTCTGCAAGGGTACATTATAACAATGCAGGTTTGAAGGTTTTTAACCCAAAATATTGATTTAGATTTTTCTTTTGTTTACTCACGTCGCATTTTGTAAATTGATAAAGAATTATTATTTTTGTAAGCATTCTTAGTTTACAGCATTTTTCACCTGCCTAAAACTTTTGCACAGTATTGTGTGTGTCAGTGATGTGCCATCATGGTAGGCACAGCCTACCATGCATACACAGCCTGCCCTGGAATAATATTGATTTTGAAAGAAATTTAAATGTTATTTTAATGCAAATAAATATTTTCTGATGGGATAATTCATTTGTCTGCTACTCAAAATTGTTTATTTAAAAATGTTAATCAACTTCGTCATTTCAATGTGTTCGTAATCTGTACTGCAGAGGTTGTGCTCTCACATTTCCTGGTTGTTTTTATAAAGATGGTGACATTTATCAGACCATTATCTTAAATCGCTCTCACCACTCTCACTCTATCAAAAGCCTGCGGCTCTGACAGAGTCGAGCGAATGCAGGGTAGGCATGCATAGCCTGCCTCCTTCACAGACCATTGATGGTTGGTACATGCGTAGTCCGTATCTCTATGCTTACAAGCATGGAATTATTTGCCATTTCTCCATGTCATTATGCTACCATGATCCTCTGGTCAGGTTGATGGGTTAGGGTATGCTTTGTAATTGTAGCAATTATTGTTTTTCTCCATCTTATCAGTCTAAGAAAATAAAATAACACAAGGTAGACCCAAACACTGATCTTGAAATGAATTTAACAGAATAAGGGGCAAAAAATGACGAGGCATATCCAAATGGAATGATAAAGTGTGGGCTGCACTAAAGCTAGTCGAACATTTATTGCTGGAACGGGTTAGAGTAGGCTACAATACATTCTTTCCCTGACTGCTGTTCTCGTCAGACACCATGTGGTCAAGAGCTGGCTACGGTGACTTGATTAATCTGCCACCAGGCACCAGCTGACCTAATGACAAAGTGAGGAGCCTTTTATAACATGGAAAATACTTTTGACTGTTGATCGCGCACAAGTAGCAATCATTTGTGTGTAAATACATTTAGTGTATCTCCAAGTGAATATGCAGCAAAAAAATGTGGGATGCTGGAAGGTATGGTGTACTACAGTTTTACCATTACATATCACAAATGTTCACACATATAGTAGTCATTCTTTGACCCCAATATGACCATACGGTCATGTTGATGCAATGTCTTTTCAGCTGAAATGTAAATACACACAAAATAGAATCAGTTAACTATGTGTGTGTCTTTTAATGGGGACTGGGCCTACTTCATCTCCTCTCCATGGCTTGTGGCATTAGGTGTCGAAACACCAATTCTGATCACTCAAAAGGTGGATTACGAAATGCAGTTTTCCCATACGCACTTTAAGGTCAGCATAAGGATATTAAAAATTAATTCTCACAATTGGCCTACATGAGCCAATTTATCCATTTCAATTTATGATCATGCCATTTTACACTTTAAGTAATTAGAAACAAATTATTTTAATAAATTACTTCAAACTTACATGTGTTTTTCAAACCGTAACAGATATTTGAGCATTTTTCAAAACTTTTCCAGGATTTACATGACTCCAGGAATACTGGAAAGAGTGACTAGGCCACATCTGGACATCAGGAAATCTCTCGCTCTCCTCAAGTCTTATTTATAACAAGATAATCAACAACATTCGTTTATAGTTTGGACACCTTTGGTGTGTTCTGTCAAAGTCATCAAGCTCACAGGCAGTCTATGAACTGACAGATGGGTGAGTGACAGATGGGATAGCGTGCACTGTTCTATGACCACATAGCTTTTTAAAAAGGTCAGTGGTCAGGTCAAAGATCTGGACAGACAGACAGAGTGCCCCCCCCCCCCCCACCAAATTTTTTTCTCCAAAATAACTGTGT
>JAODUG010042949.1:0-16762 GCA_027564795.1 Aphredoderus sayanus | reverse complement strand
TGACTACTTAAAGTTGAAAATATATATATATATATATATATTTTTTTTTACCATACTGTTTGCAAATTTCACACAATGTACTTTTCAAAATGTTACAAAAGTCTCGTAGTCTGAAGGTTGTGAGATCGAGCTCCACACAGGTCACAATGTTTTCCACAGAACTTTCTTTTGGAAGCTAAAATAAAAAAACTCCTATCCATTTCTCAGCCTGTCAAATGTGACAGGATAGGAATGTTGCCAGAACAATCCTCGCACATTCTCTCTTATTGGCATGCTAAGGCTTGATGTGACTGCAACATAGTTGGGCCTAATAAACACATTCATCTCCCTGCTGTCCGAAATCATTTGGGGGTGGTTGTTATGTTCCTGGGGATCTCCCAGGGGAACTCGGAGAGGAGCTAACGCAATGCCTCCCCAGCCTGCTTCTCAACTGTCAGCACCCCAGCTCCCTCAGACAAGACACTTTGTACATCTGGGCCTCAAACTCAGCAAGGGTTTTGTATTGAAGCCGTGAATGTGTCCCATCTCTTCCCTGCAAAAGGCTGGGATTTGTACGTATCACATGTCTCCTCTTGCTCTGTGTTCGCTGAAGATACTGGATGAGAGGCAAGGCCGCGTGTTTCCCATCACAACTGCCATTGACGGCCTCTTTAACATCCTTCTCATGTGATGGGGGGGGGGCGTGAAAAGAGGCTAAGATTGTGTGTGTGTGTGTGTGTGTCAGCTGGCCCCGAATGATTGGCAGAGCTAAAGAAGAAAATGTGTCGTGTCTGTTGGGGGCTAAAAGTGTGCGAGCACATGCGTGCTCATTGATGGTCTTCTAGGAGACTTGGATTTGAGAAGGATCTTTTAGAGTCAATGGAGACTCAGTAGATGGTCTGATAAAGACACCTGCCACCAGACATATAGTCTCCCATGTAGACCAATCTGTGGGCTGGGGAACCTACCAGAGTGGCCACAACATGCCTTATAAAGCTTTGATCCTAGACCAGCATAGGGAATAAGGGGACTCATCACAGACATTAAACTGACGGTCCCCTAAACGTTGCTACAGCAAACTCACTTGCTTTGTTGGAAAGCTGTTAAAGGTCGTGGCTGGGGGCATTTTGGGGGATGTGGAGGGGCAAAATGCACATGTGCCCTGGGGCGCCATAGTCCCACTCAAGTGTTCCGGTGCGGGAGGGGCGTGTGCAGGGCTGTGCAATTAATGGTTGCTCAAGGTCCCCACTCCTTAGTGGCAAAGGAGTGGGGACACCGCTCACAGCGGAGAAAGCTCACAATCGTGTTTAAAAAATCGTGATTTCAATATTGGCCAAATAATCGTGATTTTAAATATTGACCAAATAATCGGGATTTCAATATTGACCAAAATAATCATAATTATGTTTATTTTTATATCAAGTATCCCTAGTTTCTTGCGTCTTCGCATTTTTTTGATTTTAGCTGAAGTGTGTGTGTGTGTGTGTGTGTGTGTGTTAGTTAGTTAATTTGTGTGCGCTTGTGCATCTGTATGGTAATCACCGTGTGGTTGTGTGTCTGTCCATCTGCCTGCTCTGTCTGTCCGGGCTGCCTGCCAGGGAATGTGGATTATGTGGCCCCATGTACAAGGCTCTCTAGTGCTAATGAGAGCCTCACAGGCTGGACTCAAAGACTCCTTACTCGATTGCCAGCATTTCTCCACACACACATCCAATACACACTACATACTGCCCTCTTTAACCCTCGTAATGTCCTCTGGGTCAGAATGACCCAAATCACTAACTCTGTGGGAGATAGAAGGCGCTAAACCTAATTCTACAGCTTATACGCACACATAATGTGCACTGCTGGCACAGCTAGGTGTGAGTTTGAAACCAGAGGACAACAGAAGGGTTAAAAGGCACAAAAAACACCACAAATCCATAAATAAATGATAACAAAAAAAAATAAAATACACACAGCAATGACAATTGAAAAACACACAAATCATACATAATCAGATGGCGCCGCCGTGTGGCCAAATGTGAGGTTTCTGAGTACATTACGAAGGATATTGTTATCCTGGGGTTTCCTTTGAATAAAAACAACAGCAGTGTAATATTAGGTTACCCAGAACCATTGTTTCATCTTCCCGCCACTTTTGGTCTCAGCCTCTTTTTCCATTGTTAATTAACATTTATTTACCTGTCATACAAAAACTAAGGGGAGGTGTGACACCCACACCTCCCCACCTCTTTAGTTTCCTGTGAATACTTTAGTCTAGTTTCGGATACATTGGCAGAGCATTGCATGTGAAGCTACGTGTCTCCCTGGGTGCACAACTTTGTATTCATAAAGCCTGGTTACTGATTCCATTTATCCACAATTTTGACTGGTGTTGTTCCTGTGGTAATAAATTACCATCAGGATCGCGAAGCACATATATGATGGTATTTTTTTTTTTTCCCTCGTGTAATGATTTTGTGAGAGCTAACGTTAAAGTTCAATATCTTTATCACCCTTTAATTACTGTCAGGCAGGCCTACATTATCACAGCCTTTACAATCCTTACAGATGAAAGCTATTCTCTGTGGCTAGAATGTTCTTTTCACAATGTGGAAGGAGATAATCTTTCAGTGGCTTTATGGTGTGAAAGCCTCCCATTATTGGGCTTGGAGTATGCCAAGCGAATGTAATTGATTTGTCATAAACCCTTTTTTTAACTAAGTTTGAAGCTTGAAAATGTGTTTGTAAGAGTGTTACTTTGTCTAGCAGTTCTGCTCTTCAAGATATAGTGTGGGAACGTTTAATAAAACATTTATAGGTTTGTTACCCTTCATCATATTTTGAAAAGTATTTAAAAACGTTAAATATTGGCCAGGGTATTTCCATATGTGTAATATCTCAGTAGAATTCCCTTTGTCTCCAATCACAATGAATTTTTTCCATGAGGAGAATTACCTTGTGGCTAAAAATTACACTCTCGCTTAACCCTCGTAATGTACTCAGAAATCTCGTATTTGGCCACACGGCGGCGCCATCTGATTGTGTATGATTTGTGTGTTTTTCAATTGTCATTGCTATGTGTATTTATTTCTTTATTAATTATTTCTTTATGTATTTAGGTTGTTTTTTTGTGCCTTTTAACCCTCGTGTTGTCCTCGGGTTTCAAACTCACACCATGTTGTGCCAGCAGTGCACATCGTGTGTGTAAGCTGTAGAAATAGGTTTAGCGGCTTCTGTATAATAGAAATGCCACGCACATGTCAATCTTCCATCTCTCTAAGGTCAGCAATCCTGCGCTTACGGAACATGTTATACCTGAATTCATTGCGGCGACCCAGATGTGATGGCAAGGATTTGTAATCTCCGATATGAAATCTGCATCAGTTTCATGGAACGTGCTGAGGCAGGTTGCTAATGACTCTGTTTCATAAGTGGTTCAAACATGCAAGTAAGAGCGCTAAATTAATCTCCTGTGAGCTTTATGGCACCAACAATGCTGAAACGCTATGTGCCTACTAACGTGTGAAGTACATAGAAACAGATCTCAGTGAGTCAGTAGGAAATTGTGCCTCCAGTATTAAACCGCAAAATATTCAAAGCCACACGCAGCAAATGAGACCCTTGGATGCCATCCACTTGAATAAAATACCCATTGAGTTTTGCATATCCACACCATCAACACATAAATCCTGATAAGCTTGACAAACTGGTGTGCATGATCACACTTCCCCTACATCTTCCAGCATCGATAATCTAGCCAGCCACACTAAATCTACCCACTCATTCAAATGAAACTTTTTTTATTTTATTTATTTATTTTTTATCATCCAACCTCTATTTCAGCGCATGGATGATGACGTATGAATGCTAGCTAGCCGACCGTGTGGGTCTGAATATAAATACACTTCAGCCAGACAGTTGGTGTCAAAAGATCAATAGTTCCCCAGTGATTTAACCCATGTGACGCGTGATACTGTGGGACCTTCTGGCTGATACACGTACGTTTTCTTTTTATTTTTTTTTTATTCACCCAGCCCTCTTTGGTACTGGAGATCAATAATATTGGCTCTAATAATGTACTACTGAACACACAGCCTTTACTCACTTTGCTGCTGATTGCAGCGGTTCTCGGGTGTCTCTGTAAATCAGCCATTTGCTGGGGTTTTGTGTGTGTATGTGTGTGTGTGATGGTGAGGGAATGCATCTTTTACAGTAAGGGTAAAATGATTTGTCAAGACCATTTCCGTGATCGTTTTTTGTTTTATTTAGCCGTTATGTTGTTTTGTAGTGAACAGAGAACACCCAGCTCTTAGTTATGTAGTGGTTGGTGATGTGTTAACAGTTATAGGCCTAAACTTTGTGTATGCAATTGCCTCCTAGTTTTTGTCTTTTCATTCCCCTAACTGCCTTACTCAACAGAATATCCCATCTCCCTTAACCGTTTCAGTAAATCTTGGTTGGCGGGTCTAACCGTAGGGTTTCCACGGCAACCCGTTGGCATATTATTTAATGGTACGGTGTCCTGTGGCTTAACTGCACTTCCTCTGTGACCTCGCCAGACTCCACTTAGCTGACTGTAGGGCCTCAGTCACGCCGGTGTACAATTATGGCCTCCTGTGTCTTTCCTGGAGACTCTGCCTCTCATCATTTTTCTACTATTTTATTCATATTAAATTATATTATATTCAGTATAGTACAATGTTGAAGTAACCGCTGGACTAGGCATCTCATAGCCAGGCTATCATCTGCATGTTAACTGTGCTCATGACTCTATACAGTATCTTCTTAGTGAATTACCACTAATCTCTCTCCCTCTCAGTTCAACTGTCTGTGTCTCTCTATCTCTCTTCCCCCAACTCATGTGTATTGAGCTACTGTACAGTACCGCCCACTGTGTGTGTGTGTGTCCCTGCTTTGTACCATCACTGTGTCTGTCTCCACACGGCTATCGAACAAGTTCACTTGTTCTTAACATTTGTACAGTGTGTCCTAATCATGTACGGCTTGTTACGACTATAGGAGGCCTTCACTGCCATCAGTTTGACTGGCGGCTGCTTTCGATGCTACTCTCCTCCCCTCTGCTGCAGGTTCTGCTAAGGCCGGGGGCGTGCGGTTCTCCGCGGAGCCCCCCGTGACCCCAGCCGCCTCCCACGTCCATTTCGACGAGAAGCTGCACGACTCGGTTGTCATGGTAACCCCCGAGGCAGACGGCAACTTCATGGTCAAGGTGTGTGTGTGTGTGTGTGTGTGTGTGTGTGAGTTCGCAATTGGCTGAGACTGAGCTCTGTTGGGTGGGGGTGTGGATGCGCTTTTGTTGATCACACATTGGGCTGTTTTCAGAACGGCAGAAACTGTATTATCGTTGGCCTTCAGATGTGTGTAATGTGTGTACCGTGCAGATGTGTGTACCCTGCAGATGTTTGATGTTGTGTTTCACTACTTGTGACACCACATGTACAATATTTTTTAGTATCCCTGACTTGACTGGTTCCCACAAAGAAAAAAAGTTATTTTATTTATTTGGTCCGTTTCTGTGACGACAAATCACTAGGTTATTGTCTAAAGGTGACTGAGTTCTCTCTCTTCTCATCATGTCCTTCCTGTATACTGTAGCTGGCAAGCAGTCAATAAAATCATGCACACTTGTGCTTGAGCTGTATGAATATATTATAGGTGGTGTGTGTGTGTGTGTGTGTCCCTATGGTACCAACCTAATGCAGAGTAGAATCTCTTTCTGTTCCAAATCTGTCCCTGATTAAAGTATAGTTTTAATTAGGTAACATACTTTTAGAGTCCTCCTTCTTTTTTTCTTTTCTTTTTTTTTCAGAAGAGAGCTCCTTGCTTCTAGGTGACACCCCCCCCCCCCCCCAAACCCCCCAATCAAGATGTTTGTGCATTGATTGGCTTGTGTTGTGTTCTTCTCGTCTGCACTAATCTCGCTTATCTGACTTTAGAAATGCACCGGAATGAGCTGTCTGCTATTACAGCACATGGGCTGTGGCCCCATTTAACTCTCCTGCTGTCCTGTGGGTCAGAATGACCCGGTGCACTCGCCAGTAGCGGGCGCCAACCACAACATGGACATACGACATTCCGCGGTTGGCTCCCTCTGCTGGTAGTCTGCTGAAATGCCTTAGGACAGTGGGAGGGTTCAACTCCTAAACCAATACCTGCTCTCTTACTGCACATCCTTTGATCCCTGATTGCTGACCCCAAACCAGTGTGTGTGTGTGTGTGTGCGCATTTACAAAGCCTCTCAGTCAGGCGTGTGCCGTGATTGGGCACGGAGTTCGGGCTGGCATTCACGTTTCACACGTCTTGGGATGTCTCCATGGAAACAGGCAAGTAGGTGGGTCTGGCAACCGAACCAAATTGGAGGGAGGGGAGGTGGGGTGGGGGGGGGGGATGTTTATCCCCAGCACCAAAACATAGAAAGCTTTATTGTTTATTACAATGGCTCGATTTTGATGTAATCTGTTTTAATCTTTTATTTCATATAATCTTGTTAATGCCAGTATGTGCAGTCTTGTTTGGTTGATTATGCTGTACTTGACAGTATATATGCTATTTTGTTACATTATGTTCCTACTACTACTTATAAAAAAATATATAAAAAAAGGTTTTAAACAGGCCATTTAGTGAAATGCTTTTCTGTCTGTGTCCAGCGTTCACCTGCTGGCCAGTCCTGTCCCAGTGTGTCCCGTTAGCTTGGGTCTTGTCTGCATAGTAGCACCATCACCACACCCTTCCTCACTGTTGCTGCTCTTATCTGTTCAGCAGTGTCTCTCTCTCTGTCTCTGTGTGTGTGTGTGTGTGTGTGTGTGTGTGCGTGTGCTTCCTCCATTCTTTTTGTAAGAAGTGCAGTCCTTCCTTGATATGTCACTAATGGTCCTTAAAACATTTTTAAGCTTCCTGTTTGTGTGCGTTTTTTAATTGTCACAAGTGTGTGTGTGTCTGCTTATTTATTTATTTATTTATTTATTTGTGTTTCTTTATGTGCCTTTTAACCCTCCTGTTGTCCTCTGGTTTCAAACACACCTTGTTGTGCCAGCAGTGCACATCATATGTCTTTAAAATGTAGAATTAGGATTGGCGCCTTTGATGTGCCACAAAGAGCTAGTGATTTGGGTCATTCTGACCCGGAGGACATCACGAGGGTTAAGTTTTCTATAGAAGCTGTCCGTCCTTTGACTGGCACGGCCACATCATGTGTCTGGGTGGAGAATTGCACATTGAGAATTGTGTAATAATAGTTTTGCCGATAACGGCTTGGTTTGAAGGTCTCTCTCTCTCTCTCCCTGTCTGTGGGCAGGTGGGCTTCCTGAAGACCCAGCACCGCTACGAGATCGTGTTCACCCTGCCAGCGGTGCCAGGCCTGGGGAAGGAAGTGTGTCCTGCGCCTGTACCCAGCCCCCACCTCCGGATCACCCACCTCTGCCCTCTACCAGAAGGTACTGTACATACAGATGCCTATCACCCACCTCTG
Organism: Aphredoderus sayanus; assembly: GCA_027564795.1. NCBI lineage: Eukaryota > Metazoa > Chordata > Actinopteri > Percopsiformes > Aphredoderidae > Aphredoderus > Aphredoderus sayanus. The sequence goes on along the minus strand of JAODUG010042949.1, from coordinate 9,312 downwards.
CCCTCTACCAGAAGGTACTGTACATACAGATGCCTATCACCTACCTCTGCCCTCTACCAGGAGGTACTGTACATACAGATGCATATCACCCACCTCTGCCCTCTACCAGGAGATGCAACACAGCTAAAGACAGAACTTGTAATGTAATATCATATTGGGCTGTGATGTGATATCAGTGAACGCAGCCTCCAGCCAATGCCAGCAGCTGATCTCGTGGTCTTAACATGGCTATTTAGGAACACCCGCGAGCGTGACACCACCTTCAGCAATGGGCTCTTGCACCTGCTCGTGTTTATTGTCATGTTCCTTTGTTGTTTGTGTGTACTGTATGTTTATGTGTGTGTGTGGTTTGTGTGTGTGTGTTTTGTTTGTACAGTTCTGTGTTTGTGTGTGGTTTTTTTTTTTTGTACACTTCTGTGTTTGTGTGTCTTTCTTTGTTTGTTTTTTGCATGTGTGTGTGCATGCTTGCGTGCCTGTGTCAGCTGTGTGTGTGTGTGTGCCTGTGTCAGCTGTGTTTGTGTTTTTCGCTGAGCTGTCGTGGTGTTGTTAGCTGTGCGTCCCTTATCACATGATCCATGTCCAAGAGACACGCAGGGACAAAGAAAGTAAAGTGAGAAGAAGACCTTTTATAAAGGAGGGGGAACATTTGTTGTGTGTACACATAAATTATGCACAAATGTCACCTTCATTCCCTAGCTTATTCTTACTACTTACTTTTTACTCGTTCTCTCAAGTTCAATAAAAACTTTATTGGCATGACAAGCTAATTTCTTAAATAATACTGTATATGGTTTATAATTATATTTGTTTGTTCTGTTTGTTTTTTTTTCTCTCTGAAGGTCTAGAAATGCATAATTATATGTTAATTATATGTTAAGTTAATTTCTTCTATCTTGTGTTCCCGTTCTCTCTCTATTTTGCTCTAAATTAAATAAGTATTTACAAATGTACTTTACATTTCTTTGTGTACATTTCTCTCTATCTCTATATCTCTATCTCTATCTCTAACACCCCTCCCCTTTCCCCAGGAGGTCTTAAGGTCACCTGTGAGTACCTGGCCCAGCAGGAAGGGGTTCTGTGTGAGGAGGTGCTGCTCCTCAGCGAGACTAACGAGGATGTCTGCGTCAAGGTCAAAGTTCACGCACGAGTCATGGGTGAGACAACCTACTCGGTGCCTGTGCTATTATTTATTTTATTACATACCAACATGTTAATGTAATGTTAGACCTGTATGTTAATGTTAGAGCATGTGAATATTTTATACAATGTATTATTACATTATATTACATTTATTTCAATACCAATATTTTATCGCTTAGTCTTTAATGCTTAAAATGAAAGAAGTTTTCTATCATTTATTTTTGTATGTAATGTAAGCTAAAAATAACTTTGAAGGAAGCTTCTCTGCTTCATTACCTACAACATGCTGTTGGTAAACACAACTGCTGGGAAATACAAAGTGGCCTATGTCTGATTTTGACTTTGGCCCTGGAACTTTATTAGTGAGTTTTGATCAAATAAGTGAGTTACTGCCCCCTGCTGGTGGTCTGATGCCTTAAAACTGTAGTCAATAGACAAGCATATCGCAAGCATAGAAGTGATCGTGAACTGAATGTTGAAATGTGTTTAGCATTCTAATGAATTAACGTGTGTGTGTGTGTGTTTTCAGACCGTCACCATGGGACACCTATGCTCCTGGAGGGCGTGCGCTGCATCGGCGTGGAGCTGGAGTATGACTCAGAGCAGAGCGACTGGCAGGGCTTTGACTAGCCCAGGACACACTTAGCCTGGCCTGGTTACATAGGCTATGTAACCATGTAACATTACCCGGCCTGTTCACATAACCGGGTTACCTTGCCTGGTTACATAGCCAGGTAACGTTACATAGGCTATGTAACAATGTAACATTACCCGGCCTGGTCACATAACCAGGTTACCTTGCCTGGTTACATAGCCAGGTAACGTTACATAGGCTATGTAACAATGTAACATTACCCGGCCTGGTAACATAACTGGGTTACCTTGCCTGGTTACATAACCTGGTTACATAGCCTGGTTACATAGGCTATGTAACCATGTAACATTACCTCTGCAGAGTTATGGTTTGGTGATTCACAGTCTGGCCCAGGTTGATTGGTCGGTGTCCCAGCAATCACAGTAGTTTGACTTCAACGCGCCATCTAGAATCGCCACAATGCAGTTTGCTCAACGCAAACTCTGGAGTTGTCTTTAAGGAATGCTTTTACAATGGCTTGTTGCTCGTCTTTTAATTCATCAATTCAATTTGGGTAAAACTGTTGAAATCGAATACTGTCAGTAAAATCCATGTGTAAATCCACCATGTTGTTTGTTTTACCATCTGCCTGTGTCGTGTCCAGTCAGGGCCCTGGGACAAAACACAGCCAGACATTAAAGGGAAGATTCAGATCCTGAGAATCACTGGAGGATAAGAGAGCGTGGTAGCGATTCGTGGGGGACGGGTCCAGACTACACTTAATACGCAAAGTTTGCCCTCCCCCATAATGGTGAAAGAAGGAAAGTACTGTGACACAAGCAGCAAAAAGCTTTGGGCATTAATGACACTCCAAGGGGTTTACAACCCCATATTTTTAGACTTAACTTAGTGGCACCCCATAACCTCAGATTTGCTGAGTTCCCATAAGCTACCATGTGTTGGACGGAGCGCCATTGAGGGCCAGGTGTGAGGGTTTTCATTTGATATATACATCACCTGTGTATATCACTAATGATTGTATCTTTAACCAAAAAAATACTGATGAATGTTTTGGTTGGTTGTTTTTTCAGGGAGGGGGGGGGGGTTGGTTGTTTTCTTTTTGTTTGTTTCTTTTTTTTTTTTTTTTCTAGAATGGGCTGTGTGCTTTCTGTATTATAATTTTTTGTGTTTAACAGTGGTTTAGCTCATTTTCACCATCCATTCAGTATAGCAAATTACCGTGAATTTTCAGTGTTGGAAATATGTCGAGCCTTTTAAAAACTAATTTGCAACAAGTGCCTTTCATTGTCCTGTCCTGCGCCACATCTACCTGTCGTCCAACTCCTTCCATCGTACTGTTTACATCCTGTCCATCCCTACAGTAAGCACTGTAACTTGCGTACACCCTGCTGAATTGTCTTTAAGTAAAGTTATGAATCCCTTCTGACACCAGAGTGCTGCCAGTTAACTGGTGCCAACCAGATAGTTCAATAAATGCTCACCACATGCAGAATATATGTGAAAATCATTGTTTGCATGCTGTAATGTTGATAAAGTAAGAGAATTTACATTTTAAAAATGCTCCTCATGAAAAATAAACTCAATGTTCACCCATGTGAATCTGTTGTGTTGCCTTCAATGTAATTGTGTTACACAACCATTACATTTGTGTAGCCTATTATACTTTGTATGTGTAACTGGATAATTGCTGCTGGATAATAAATGGGCCTCAATAATTGGTTTGAATAATTGTTTTAAAATTGCATTTTCAGTATTCAATAGGTTATGGTTTTGAGAATAGTCATTGCATTAATATTCTGATGTGTTATGTCATACAGTCACTGTAGTTTGAAATGCTCTGAACCAATAAAAACAATAAGTATGTATTTTATGTTTATAAGACTTTACTGATAATTCTAGCGTTTACTAACATGATATAAACGAACATTATGACAGCTGTTGCATTTTACATCCACGCTCCATTCAGAGTCGCGTTAAAACATTTTGTCTTCCATCAGTCTGGTCGAAACTTGTCTTCGAGTTATCTGGTAAGTGGGAATGAAATAAGCGATAAACATGTATTGTACGCTTCTCGTATGTCGTTTCTCATGTAGCTATTTGTGTAGCCTAAGTGCTTTTAAGATGAAATTGCGTCGACGACGTACCAAGTAACTTTGCTCGGATGTCGTGCGCAATGCAGTTTAACAACACTTTAACGTTTATAAACTCTTTGTTAATGTTTCTGAATCTACATCTCGACCCACGCCATTACCATATTTAAGTTAACGACTTTGACTAAGATATAAATATTTTAAAATGTTAAAAATAGGAATTTTGCCTATTAATCACTGCGCATGTGCGTTTTTGTAGGCTACCAACAGTTTATTTTGTGCGTGTTCATTATGTTGCAGATAGAGTTGATAAGTGGAGTTTACGTCAACTTTGACTGAACTAAGCAGTAATATGCATTTTGTGCTCATTTGTTGATATTGTTGAGCATTTATCACAACATTTTGACGTTTTTGGATGTTCACATTACTTACATTAGCAATTTATACAGCTTTACCACGACGGTAAGTAGCCTATCCGTTTCTACTATGTATTGGTTATTTTGAATTAGTCTAGTTAGTTGTATTTGCTCTTTTAAAGTGTAAACATTGCTTGCTTTGATAATGCACATTTTTGCATGGCTATTTTTGTGTTTCGGGATTAGTAATTCTTACCATTCAAAGGCAAGGCCAATTTATAATACAGTAACCAACACGTGGGCAGGCGTCGATAAGTCTGTACAAGGCGGCATGTGGACATAGATTTTGCGTCGGTGGAATATTCGTTTTTTCTTTATTTGCACATCAAGTGTTTACGTGTAACTTTGTATATTTTGTTCGTTTCCGTTGTATGGGCCCATTTTCGACTCGTTTATGCACGTTTTGCACGAATTGCTCATAGGCTTAACACGTCGGCCAAAATCTTTATTTTTTTTCGCGTGCACAAACGAATTAAAATACTTTTATCCACGTTGTTGCTAAATGGGGTGCAAACTTTAATGAGTTTTCTTCTGTTGGTCATTTGATGAAACATGCGTGTGTGTGCTTGTTTGGAGTGATACCTGTGTATAGCACATGGATTGCAGACAATAAAAAATGGTGGAATACCACCAGAGGGTGCTATTCATATTACGGCTGGTGGATTCTCTAAACACGTTAATGTCAAAACAATGTAATACTTGTCCCGCCGCGCAACAGTGCGCCCCCTATGCAGTAAATAAGAAGTAGCAAGCAGTTTAAATTACAGGCAACAGCTAAATGAGCAGATGCAAACCAAAGAACCCTCCGGTTGTCGTCAGGTTTAATTTTCATTTACATTTAAGGAATTTGGCAGACGCTTTTATCCAAAACTTACATTTAGTACATTTGTTTAAAACGCACTACCGTATTATGCCAGCAGATGGCGCCACCTGATTGTGTAGTTATTTTTTAGTGTCAGTGCTGTGTTTATTTATTTATGGATTTATGTATTTTGTTTTTTTCATGCTTTTTAACCTTCCTGCTGTCCTCGGGTTTCAAACACACTACCTTGTTGTGCCAGCAGTGCATTTCATGTCTTTGTAAGCCATAGAAATTGAATTGGTGCCTTCTGTCTGCCACAAAGAGGTAGTGCGTTGGGTCAGTTTGACCCAGAGGACAACAGGAAGATTAATGTGACAATGAGACTAGACAAGCCTTTTATTTTTGGATTATCTATGTTTCTGTCATGCTCGTCAGTCCTCGTTAGTATAGTGGTCAGTATCCCCGCCTGTCACGCGGGAGACCGGGGTTCAATTCCCCGACGGGGAGGCATTCTTTTCTGTTTTTGTTCTGTACCATGCTACAATAATTGACTCAGCTGAAAAACCTTATTTGTTGTTTTGTTGTAGCATTTTTAATCAAGATTTTGTGATCTTTTGCGTTTTCTCACACGCAACATCCACATTGTCCTACAGTTTACCACTTGCCTATCTGTTTCAGAATCTGCTGTTCTTTGTGGATTTGGTTCCAATGCATCTGGCTTTTTTTGCTCATATAAAATTTCTGTAGCAGCCAGTCCTCGTTAGTATAGTGGTCAGTATCCCCGCCTGTCACGCGGGAGACCGGGGTTCAATTCCCCGACGGGGAGGCATTCTTTTTAGTTCTATCACGTTACAATTAGTTTCTCTCTTTTAAGACCGCCCTTCTGTTTTTAGTTTCAGCCCGGCTAGCTCAGTCGGTAGAGCATGAGACTCTTAATCTCAGGGTCGTGGGTTCGAGCCCCACGTTGGGCGCTAAACTTTTATACTCTGCATTTATCCCATGTTATGTGTAATACGTTGACACTGTTTTATGGAGTATTTAGTAAGTTTACGCAGCGTAGAAAATTGTATTTACTAGCTAATGTATTCAAAAGGCATGCGCCCAACGTGGGGCTCGAACCCACGACCCTGAGATTAAGAGTCTCATGCTCTACCGACTGAGCTAGCCGGGCTATGAAGTGCCACATCAAACACATTTATTTGTGTACAGCTAGGTACACCAACTGGTACAAAGAAATTATATTGGGAAGTGGGGTATGAATCCATGATACCCACCTTCTACTAAAGCCTTTACAGTTTAAATCTGTATGGGAAGCAGAGCTAGACCTCGTTGGACAGTTAAAAAAATTCCAGTGTTTTTTTTACTGCATACCTGTCTCTGTGGCGCAATCGGTTAGCGCGTTCGGCTGTTAACCGAAAGGTTGGTGGTTCGAGCCCACCCAGGGACGGTAATTTATTGGTTTTAATTTCTGTAAGTGTAATTCTTTTTACAAATTTGTGCTTAACCCTCGTAATGTACTCAGAAATATAGTACTTGGCCACACGGCGGCGCCATCTGGATGTGTATGATTTGTGTGTTTTTCAATTGTCATTGCTGAGTGTATTTATTTATTTACTTATTATTTCTTTATGTATATATGTTGTTTTTTCATGCCTTCTAACCCTCCTTTTGTCCTCAGGTTTCACTTTTTGAGAAACAAACGTTAGTATTTTACAATGGCGTGCTTTCCTCTCAGCACTATTTATGCTAATACAACTTTTAACGGATCAAAAATAATCATTTGTGCTTCATTAGTTTAAGTTTTATTGAGGTTTTATGATGAGGAAAAATCAAAGAATCATTTACCTTACATTTTGTATCTGTCTATCAAAACTGTAGACCACACCCTTTTTGCTAAAATGCAAGTCTCTGTGGCGCAATTGGTTAGCGCGTTCGGCTGTTAACCGAAAGGTTGGTGGTTCGAGCCCACCCAGGGACGGACATATGTTTTACATATTCATTTATGTTTATATAATTATTATCTCACATTCTCACATTATCATGGTGGAAAAGTTTCTGTGTCTCTTTGAAACTGAGGGCAGTTTTGTCTGGAGCCTTGTGGTCCTGGATGGGTCTCCCACAGCAAAGTGGTCTCAGGAGAGGGGCCAGACTAAGAATGGTTCAAAAGACCCCTAATGGACAATAACAATTGAGAAAGCGCTGCCCATCCCGGAGGAAGCCCAGGGCCTCCTTCTGAAGCCAGGCCCAGAAGGAGGGCTCATCGGCGAGCGCATGGTGGCCAGGTTTGCCATGGAGCAAATAATAACAGGTTAACTTGCCCAGCCTTAGTATTTATACCTGGATCTTGCAAAGTATCACCTATTCCACTATGGACTGCGATCAATATCTGCAACATTCTTCCATGCTTCTATTTTTGAAATGACATTTCTGTACGAAGCCAGATACGTCAACAATAATGGGAAAATCAGACACCGCAATTATTAGTTTCTCGTCCATGTCTTTATTTAAGGAGGGAGTCTAAGATAGCTATCGAAAAGAAGATGCAGATCACATCTACCCTGCCACTGATTGTCCTTGCCCGTTAACCAGCCACATGAAGAGTTAATATAAATGTATATGCACAATCTAAGCATCTTAGAACTAGCTCAAGCAGATGACCAGGTGGGCAGAGGTTGTATAGGCTAAAACCTTATGGTATATTTATATATAAACCACATTTTTTTTTTTTTTTTTTAAAGACAGATTTTAACGTTTTATTGTATTCCAAACCTTTTGGTTAAAATGGGCCCTAGAGTGTGTTGCATGCGTGTGGGTAATGCAGACATAAATGTACTATTTTGTAACCGTTATCTCATCACAGTCCCACAACGTAGTAACTTTGTCACAAAATTCTAAATACAGTTACATCCCTAATTCTTAGTGCAGGGTTCCAATACATCCATAGCTTTTGAGCAGTTCCATATGAAATGAATGGCTGCCATGTCTCCAGAGACGATCTTCTCCGGATATGTAGTAGACTAGATAAACTGTAATGTAATTTAATTGCTTTTTAAGTCAAATACGATGATAAATTGGCAGATCTTGGAGACATTATTTGAATTTAAGTATCTTATTGAACAATCAAATTTAAATAATTAACACCTTTATTTTTTGCATTTCTTTTAGTCGGCATAATTGTTGGTCAGATTACAGATTGTCAGATTACATGTACGTTGGCAAAAATACATTTTGAGTCCAGATGTCATTTGCAATTCAGTCATTTAGTTTAACACAGGTCAAAACTGTTGAAGCTAAACATTATTTTTCATAACAGTGAATGTCATAATACAATAAGCACATGTGGCTAGTACAGTCTAAGTCAGCAGCCCTAAACAAATGTATTTGGCAGTTAAACTGCTTGAATAATGTCTTTTACTGCCTACACCAGTGCAGATAGTGACATGTAACACATGCACAGACAGACAAACAACAGATTAACTGACAATGAGAGGTCACAGAAGATTATCAATATGACTTGGCTGGGATGCAGACTCTCCTCGCTACACACCCTTAAATCAACCATCCACTGACTCCATGACACCATCTTATTTCATACTTGCAGGCATATAAAGAAACCAGCCCCAACGCTTTCCTGCTCACGATGCACACAAAGCAAAATAACTAGCAGTGACAAATTCAAGATCCTCGAGGTGGAAGTCCAAGTGTTGCTGCGGATGCTCTGGCAGGCGAACCACAGGGTACTGATTAATTCGTCCGTGTCAGCCTTGACGGGCTCAGGGATTGTGCAGCACCTGTTGCCCCATCTTCTGCCGCTTCAGCGCGGTCCACTCTGCTCCGGTGCCCCCGCGTCGAGTCCAGGGCCAGCTGCATGGCCCAGACGCTCAGTGGCCTCATGTAGGCCAGGGAGCGGTAGATGCCCTTCTCGCAGTAGGCCTCGGGCGTCTGGAAGGCCATGCCCAGCCTCTCCCACACCGTGCGGTAGCAGCCCTCCGCCGCGCGGAAGCCTTCCTCCTGCAGGCCCTGAAGGGGAGCAGTCGAGGAAGACAAAGAGGAGACAGACGCTTGGATAACTCTGAATAGAACTCTATGGGAGAAGTACCAGAGACATTATATTATAATGTGAACGACTGAGAATGATACATCTTTAACCCTCGTAATGTACTCCGGGTCAGAATGACCCAAATCACTAGCTCTTGTGGCAGATAGAAGGAGCTAAACCTAATTTTACAGCTTACACACACATATTATGTGCACTGCTGGCACAACAAG
>JAODUG010042928.1:5469-16767 GCA_027564795.1 Aphredoderus sayanus | reverse complement strand
AGAGGAAGGGAAGGAAAGGCAGAAGGAAGAGAGAGGAAGGGAAGGAAAGGCAGAAGGAAGAGAGGAAGAAGAGAAGGAAAGGCAGAAGGAAGAGAGAGGAAGGGAAGGAAAGGCAGAAGGAAGAGAGAGGAAGGGAAGGAAAGGCAGAAGGAAGAGAGGAAGAAGAGAAGGCGGAAGGAAGGGTTGGGAACAGAGTGGTGCTATGCGTCGTCTCGGGAGAGAAGCGTTCCGTCCATCTGTTGCAATGGGAAGTAGTGCTGGTGTGACTCAGTGAGCACTGCCATCACCTAACCACACACATCTCTGTAGGAGAACAGAACAATAAATGTGGGCTATATATTTACATCCATATTGAATTATTATACCAGAGCTTGCACGTGTATTCATGGCCCCTGGAGGCCCATAAAGCATAAAGGGAAGTGTTTACCTATAGAGACAGCATTATGCGTTTGTGCTACACTTCCATCTGGACTACAGTGTGAGGATTCAGGCTGGATGATTAGATCCTGTCCTGACACAAAGAAGGCTTGATCTCCAGCTCTCCTTCTCTTCCTCCCTCCATCATGCGTTCTGCAAAGCACATGCCATAATTAGAAAACAATGCACCAGTGTATTCTCAATAATGGAATAGCTAAAAGCAAAACGCTAACCTGGACACAGACAGGCATCCTGCAGTGTCATTATGTTGCTTTATTTAGCATTGCTAATTTTCCACATTCGATGGGGACACCATCATTAATAATGAATTTATATTAAAACATCCGTTGTCAGTGGTGTCTCTATCCAGATAACGTGTTCTGCTCTGTTGATAGGCTAGACCTACAAGTCTAGGAAATAAAATTGTTTTTGTTAATATCTTTTTTATTTAATATATAATGCAACTTAGCCTGTTTCTCGTTATAAACACTAAAACGGCGTTACAGTTACCAGACCCCAATAGATTATGGGCTAAATTACAGTATACGAAAGTGTAATTGTACATTTTCTTTATCATGGTGGATTGCTACTCGTTTTTCGAGGTCGAAGGCTATTTCCCATCTTGTCATGGGTGATTCTAGGTCAGTTGATTCTGTACGCCAGCGGGCGACTCACCAGCATTTTCCTGCGACATTTTAGAAAATCCAACCACCGGCTTGTATGCAGAAACGATGGGCACCTGCTAGACACACATCCGATGGTTAAACAGAAGTCGCTCTCTATATTCGCCTTTTCTCTTCATCTGTCATTCGAGCGGAGATCCCTCTGTTGCTGCTTAGAGACCACTGCAGGCAATTTCACACGCAAATGTATCGCCGCATATACCCATCTGATGTCAACACAGGCAAGTGCCTCTCTCCTAGTAATAAGACCGTACCATCAGACAGACATGTTGAGGGTTATCGAGATGACGCGGTGAACGTTAACAGTTGATGTGCGTGTACGGAGCGATGCTCTCAGGATTACACCATATATTGATGGACACATGTAAAACCGTGAACGCAAACAAGGCAAAACCAAAGAAACCCTTAGAGGCTATCCCGTCAAAACGTTATATGAAACAATATCATGAAACTGTGTGGGTTGAACGCGTGTTTATCATATGTTCTAACCGCAGCAAAAATTTAATAATTCATAGTCTTGTTACTGTTGAAGGACTCCTTTATTTCTCACACAACATCCAACCTACAGTATGAGGGCTTTATAACTTTTGTCTGGCTTGATGCAGCAAGATAATAATGTCTTTATTCACATGCAGAAGCTTGTCAGATTACAGGACAGTTACAGACAGAATATTGATATGGTAGCCGCCCCTATAGCCCTACCGTACCTAATGTACACAGGCTAACCCCCAGAACCCCTAAAGCAGATAAAGCATAACAGAGAAGCTGTGCAAAACAATGCATGAGACACTATTATTGTAGACCGTCTTTATGTGAGCACACTGTCTTCCATGGCTCAAGGCAAAGCAGGCTATTGTGAATGGGGAGAGCACCACACTACTTCAGTGTCCCTTCAAGGGATCCTACTAATTATAATACAGATAGCATAATAGTAAATACAGGCACTGAGTCCACACTGCAAACTGGCAGTTTTGTTAGATAAGAAAGCAAAGACAAATCAACATCAGCATGCGTGTCTTATTGGTAGTCTGAGTTCCCCTTGTATTGTCATCAAGATATATCCCGTTACAACACAATTGCAAAACATGCTAAATAAACTGTTTTTAAATTAAATGTTTGCTTCTTTATGAGACTCAAAATGTGGCATAGCCTAATAGCAACTGTGTGGCCCATAGGTCATTGTGGACAAACAGTTAATTCCCCTAAATATGCTTCAGTCCAGCGAAACAGGAACAGTCCAAATTGAAACGTCGAAATCAACAGACACAGAAACAAAAGAGCGCCTTAGTTCAAGCTGTAAAAACATCTGCAATGCATTGCCTTTCTATTACTTGCATGTAATCGTCACCAAAGTTGTAAAATGGAAAGGACTGACTACAATAAGTGTAAAAATGGACTGCTGAAATGTTTCACATGGTTTTTCAATCATTCATAAATCTATTTTAGTTGGGGGGAAAACATTCCGTTCACAGAAAGCATTCTTTTCTGTGTATTACTTCCAAAAATGTATAGTATAAAAGTCAAAGGAAGTGACAAAATTGCTTTCCACTCCCTTCAAGTTCTTTGTAATATTTCTACTTCCCCGTGTCCATTTTCCCACCCTCCCCAACTCTTTCTCTCTCTAGAAATGATTTCCAGTGAGTATTAATACCCAACTCGTTATATCGCCATATCACTCCCTCCTTCTCTCATGTCCACTTCTTATTTAACTTATTTCCTCCTTCTCCTCCTTTCTCTTCCTCCACCTCCTGCGCTGTCCCTACCTCTACTTCTTATAGTTGCCAAACTGGATGGCCAGCCGGTCAGTGACACAGCGGAAAGTAGCAGGTTGCACCTCCCAATAGTTAACAGGGTTAGCAAACAGGCTGATGCCATTATAGAATGTCCTCTTCATCCCAAAGCCCCGAGGGCAGAAGTCATCCACTCCCACCTGGTTGATGCTGTTGGAATGGAGGTACACCACCTAGAGTGTAACAACACATGGCAACACAAGGTGGTTCATTGGAAATGTTGAAGGGCAGCCATGTTTATAGTATACTGTATGCTGTATGCTATACAGTACAAATACAATACAGTATCTCAACCACCTCTTGTTAGTTATTTGAAAATTAGATCTGCATTTGTACACTTTGATGATAAATTTACCTGGAGGAATTTCATATCTGGCAGGCCTTTGGGGACACGTGTGAGCTGGTTGTTCTCCAGATGTAGCTCTCTCAGTCTGGGCAGGAATTCCAAGCTACCATTCTCTATGTTGCGGATGTTGTTAAAGCCTAGCCCCAGCCTGGAAGGAAATGAGAACGCGTTAAAAAGAAGAAAGGGGAATGCAAAGTAGAAAAATATATGCCAATATAGAGAGGCAATATTTTAGTGGCACCTCCTTGTAGTTCTTAGCACTACCTCAAGGTGGCATTGCTGACTGATTGGAATATACCATATAGTTCTTAGTACCCACTGGGTAATTTCTTCCCACCAGTATTGCAAGCAAAGCTGGAGCTGATGAAATCAGTTGTATATTGCTTATACAGGAGGTGTGTACCGGTATAGCTGTTTGTAGCGACTCAGGTCTTCCAGTTCCACTGCCTGGATCTTGTTGTGGTCCAGATGGAGTTCGTGGAGACTGTCTGGGAGGTCTGGGAGACAGACAACAAAACTTCCTTTGAGGCTCCACTAAGGGAGAGGTTCCTGACCCACATTTAATGCTGCTTTATTCGTCTTCTCTAACCTGCTTATTACAACCACGGGTTCTCCTGTTTAATTAACACTGAACTATGTAATGAAATGCTAACCTTTGTTTTGCTTTTACAAACTCTATTATCTTGTTCTCCAGCTGCCTAAAATGATCCTGTCAACACTACAGAGTATTTTTATTTCTTCCTATGTAGCCCATAAAAATACACTGATACCTTTGGGTACACCAGTAAGCTTGGCCTCAGATATGCGTAGGTAGTTGAGTTTCAGTCCCTTGAAGGCTCCTGGCTCAAAGCCACTGTTCTCAATTGGATTTCCTCCCATCTCTGTGAGACAGAGGAAACATTTTGGGTGTGTTAAAACGGTCATTTCATCCAACATAATTCAATGACGACATTCTACAGTGGCAGTTGGGAGGCATCCACATGTCTGACCTATACAGTTCATATTGCCCAGCCCAGAGAAAGCTCCTTCTGCCACCTTCTTGATGTGGTTCTCATGGATCCTCAGCTCAACCAGAGAGGAAGGCAAGTTCTTGGGGATGCTGGTCAGCTGGTTCCTGGAAAAGTAAAGCTTCTGCATGTGTTTTAGAGGGACAAAGGCTTTAGGATGTACCTTGGAGATCTTGTTGTTCACCAGAGACAGAGCCTGAAAAGTGATAGATACACAAAGCACAGAAGCAGATAGGATTACTTACTATTCTTTCATATAACTAAAACCATACAAGCAGCATCAATCAGATGTTCCCAGCAAAATAATGAAAATATCATGTACAGTAAATGCCTACAGAAGTCTACCCATACAAACAAACAAATGCTTTGTGTGTGGCACATCTCCCCCTTCTCAGCATTAACAAGACTGTAACATTCCCAAGTACAGTACTATAGTATTTCGCCCAGGAGGCCGACTGTCCCCCTTGCCTAGCTGACAGACGGTGACAGATGGACTTAGAGCTAAACAGGCCTTAATAGATATATTATTGTATAATGGCATGCTGGCAGTATCTGGCCTCTGCCAGCTTCAATATTTCTTTTGGTCGGTTTTCTTGAATGCAGGTCAGTAGTGGGAAAAGCCATTCCGGTAGGAGAGGATTTAAGTGTGAATATTCCCATTTGGCATTTAGTCGCAAGGTTTAATCAAATAAAGGCTCTTGGGGAAAAGGCTGGCGGAGACAGGAAAATAAAGAAAATGAAGTGCAAAGGGAAGAGATGGGGTGGTGGGTGTTTCACTGGTTACACAATCAGTCCATTGAATCCCTCTTGGGAAGGACAATAGAAGTGATGTGTGAAGTGTCTCTTACATATAGGTTAGTTAAGCCTTTGAAGTCGTTCTCTTTGAGCTCTGTGATGCGATTGTTCTGCAGATCCAGGAACTTGGTGTCTGGGGGGATGTTCTTTGGAACCTCAGTGAGACCTGGAGCCCAATGCAAACACAATGGTGGGATGTGGCATTTGATTTGTAACGCTTTAATAACGTACCATGCTCTACCACTCTAAACTCACACACAGTCAGTATCAGTGGGATTTGTTCCAACAGTAAGACATCTTATTACGCAGGCCTAGACCAAGTAAAATAAATAAAAGTCGTTGGGTATTCTTAAACCTCAATTAGACCTTTAAATTAAAACAAGCATGCAGTCCAGCATGATGTCAAATGAGCACTTTAAGTGTCCGTCCTCTGTTATTTAGAAGTGGAAGCTGTCATCGATACAACCATGGAGGTCAAGGCAGGCGTGTACACAGCCTAAAGTGTAAGGGGTGAGACATTACCATTGGTACATGCATGCACACACATAAGCACCCATGCACATTTAAGTACATGATTTCCCTGACACCAGATGGGGACACCAGATGTTATCCAGCTGGTGTCAATTTGATATAACCCCAAAGGACATGACTTAAATACATGTCCAAAAAAAAAAAAAACATCACACAAATGAAAAGACAGACATGACCCTGGCAACTCATCTGGGTCTTGCTTGTTAATGTGTGAGTGGTAAACTTGCTATTTCCAAGTGTTTTAATTGAGGTCTCTATGTGTCAGGAAATCTTACAAGTTGTTAACATTTGGGGTTGACAACATCAATCACAGACATAAACCCTTTCAACGCAAGTGCTGTCAGAATGGCACAAATTAATATTTAACCGCTGATGAAGCATATGCTTTCCTAAAAATTGAAAAGGGGTTAAGAGCAAGGAATATGCGTTAACACCTGCTTCAGCTCGGTCATAGATTCCTGTGTACTGTATGTGGTCAGTGGAACAGACAGACTGGGGTAAGTGAACCTCAACTGGACCACAACCATGATTCAAGCCTGGTCTGGTTGGGAGCTAGTGCCAGTCATCCCACTGACCACATCTGACCCAGAGAGCTGCAGGCAGCGCTGTCTATCTGAAGTTAAGTTTAGATTTATGGCTTTGATTGTACCCCACCACACCCTCCACGTCACCATGCCGAACCAATACATCAGCACCATCATCTGTAATTCTGCTTAAACTAAGTCACCTCATAGCCTAGCCCTGTTGAAATAGTTTGCCTTGACTTGAAATAGGCAGGATACTCTAGTTGTCTCGTGTTGGAGTCCTAACCAGAAAGTCATTGGTTTGAGCAAGATACCTAACCCCTATCTGCTCCTTGTAGTACTAATTGGTAAGTCACTTTGAATAAAAATGTCCGCTAAATTACCTAATGTAATTGTTTTTATAAAGGTTGCACTAAAAAGGAAGTCCTGTGAGAAGATATATTAAAGCTTTCTCTAAAAGCAATATACTGTAGCATCATTAACATGAAAGGAATGCAAACTGTTATCAAATGATTTCTCTGGTGAGTAATTTATTCCCTTTAATTATTACCTCTAGCTTATGACACGAAACCTCCTAGCCATTGACCCTCCAATTTGTACACCTACATTAAGCTGAATACACTAGTCTTAGAAAGCTTTGGCCAACGCCCTGATCAAGAGCTGGATGTCCTTAACCAAGAAGCAGCTAAAGTTCAAAACCACCAACAGTCACCTACTGTATCTTCTCCACCACAAAACCCAAAGTCCATACCGCCTACTGACAAAACTAGCACCCCTTCGAGCCCCAGCGTCCCTACTGTTAAACACCAATGCTTGTGGCTGGGATGTGCCATGCATTGAGCGGAGACAGACACCACAGCCAAAATACATCTGTTCTAAATAAGCACTGACATCTCACAAATTATATGCTTCCACATATACCCACCATGGAAGAGTCTAAGACAGGAAATCTAAAGGTACTGTAGCTAGGCTATACTAAAATGATGATTCAGAAGAACCAATAATATAACTGTGCAGTGCATATACAATCTTATTCATAACTACACAAATAAACAAAACACATTTACAGTATTTATGTAAAAGTTACAAAAAGTGTCAAGGTTTGAGCCTGGATGTCAGCACTTCTGTCTGTGTGTGTGTGTGTGTATGTGTGTGTATTGCCTATTGAGCATACTCAAATGTGAGAATTGCACAGCGAGTGGTTGACCTGTTAACCCTTGATTATAGTCTCACTACAAGCACTCAGAAAATTCACACATTCTAAGTGTCCCTATGGACTTTTGAATTGAATTCAGAAGTAGTTGAATTGAAGTCAGAAGTTAATAGCCAAATCCTCTCCTCTTTAAACAGACAAACAAATTCCACCCCTTCATCCCCCTAAATCCCTCTCCAGACCATCCTTCTCCCCCCTTCTTCCTGTCATCCTCTGGGTTTGCGTTAAACATCCAGCGCATGTATCCAAGACCAACATGAAACAGCCCCTTAAAGTCAGCAAGGATATTACAAACTTTTCATCTCCTCCCATCAAAGTGTCTCTTTACCTTAACTCCCTACTCTCCTAAAACATTAGCCCTCTCATTTTGTTTTCTTCTCGTTCCTAGAGCTTAGACCTTTACTCTCTTTGTCTCACACTTTATTTCATTATTTTTCTGTCCTTCCATTTCTCTTCTTCATCTTCCCATTATGTACACACAAAGGCAGGAACAGAAAATCCCTCAAACAGATGCCCGTTTTTATCAAAACATAGGAATTCCTCCTCCCTTTCTTCTCTGGCCTTTGAAGTTTAGTCTGAATATGATAATCTCAATAATATTGTTACAATTACGTTAATAACTTTTTAGTTGTTTATTTTTTTGCCCTTTATTCCATTCAGTGGGGGTTGGGGGGGGGGGCAGATCTCTTGTTTGTGTTTGTGGTCTTTAGTCCTACTTAGCATACATGTACAGTACACAGGCAGTGTATTACATTGATACATGCACGTACACACACGTGGAACACACACACTCACTCAGGTCAGAGCACTGGACCACCCTGAGCTGACAATGGCAGCCAAAGGGGCAAATGGGCAAGTAAGGCGGGGGCAGGTCTTCTGTTGCCGAGCCTTCCTCCTCGTCCCGCATCATTGTCGTCATCCCATCATTGTCTATATTGTCCAAAGCAAAGTCCCAGAAGCCTCTCTGCTCAAAGGGCAGGGCCCGGGCAGAGCCGGGCAGCCGGGCCAGGCATAGCAACAGCAGGAGGGAGCACTGGGGCAACATCTTTCACCTGAACACCTGGGAAGAACCAGAGGAGGGGGAGAACGTGTTAAGAAATTAGCCAGGCCAGCTCCTTCTGAACAGAAGGACTTTCAGAGGATTTCAGAGGAATTTCCTATTTCAGAGGAATTTCCTATTTCAGAGGAATTTCTCAATCAACAGAACGGTTCCAAAGAAAGAAAATAATAATATATATTTGACTAGCTACATGAGAGTGGTGATTTGAAAAGTTTAAACATGATATTGTTCCAATCTAAAGTTCTGTATGACCACACTGAGAATAGATAAACACTAGAAGTTGGATGCTGAAGGGAAACAGGATCCACTCTCCCAGAAAGTGCCAGGAATGAACTTATGGGATAAAAATATTTTATACCATAAAATATTAGTCTCCTTCCTGTTCTTTTTCATGGAGGAAAAACTCTTCTTACTGGTTGTTGTGGAGGACACACCCTCGGCAGAAAAGGTTTGCAGCAAACGTAGACCAGAACAGACTGTAGCGGTCAAACACAGCATCCATTCATTTAAAGAGGAAACTGTGCACCTGTGTGTGTATGAGTCTCGAACCATAGTCTCTCTGCTGTCATGGCTGTGCATTCTGCCAGTTGAGGTCACCAGCTATGTGTGCATGTGCATGCGTGTGTGTGCGTGTGCGTGTGTGTGTGTGTGCGTATGTGTTTGTGTGTGTTGCAAGCAGACACTGCTACATAGCCACTGCACCAACTTTCACCAGGAATTCAGGAAAAACAATTAACAATCTGTCCATGTAATCTCTGCAGTAACAAACTAAACCATGACCCTTACCATGAGAGTAATCCCATGAAGTGGAGACCCTGCTTTCACAGCAGAACCAGAGTAACCCGATAATCCTACACAGCTCTATAAAGATGGTGTACTATCGGATGACACGACAAAGGAACATTTGTTTAAGTTTGCTGAATGAGGAGAAGATGGAGAGAGGGACGGAAGAGGAAAAAGATAGGAATACTGACTGACATGAAAGGGCACAAGATGGAGAGAGAAAAAGAAGGAGAGAGAGAGAGGGAGAGAGAGAGAGGGAGAGAGAGAGAGAAAGAGGAGGGTAAGACATAGCCCCGGATGCCAGTGAGGATAGTGTGGAACGTCAATGTCATCCTGTATTTGCCTTGTGGAAGAAAAGTGTTTGTGTTTGTATCCTCTAACAATTACAATACTGTATGCCCCAAAACTTTGTATATTTGTGTGTATGTGCCATGGAGGATGTAGGAGGCAGGTCTGTCTGTTGTGTCTGTGCATGCTTTTCTGCCTAAATCCTAGTATTCTATTACAACATTTAATTCAAACACAGAGCCGACATTTTCCCACTCCACTGGTTGTTTGCACAATTTTCAAGGGTTTAAGAGTGACTTGCAATAATTGACATGTTGAAGGGCTTATAAAAGGGTTATAAAGTGGGGTTTTCATGTGGGAATGTGCAAATGGTGCTTCTTATCCCACCCAAAAACAAAACACAGCCTTTAAACTGACTACGCTGCTAAACCCATCTACATCTTGAAATGGCAGATGATTTTCCGACAGCATGTACTGCAGTACTACAGTTAAAATAATACAAACTACATAGATTGCAATGAATACACCTGGGCGATAGATAAACAGTCTGGCAGATTATATGAACTTCCTGTTTACACTCTTAATGCATGTCAACACAACATACACACAGACTCACTGAGTTCTTAGTTGAAAGGACACCATATACAAACCCATTAAAATGTTTAGGGAAACACAGAATCTGAGCACGCATTCAACGTCAGAGAGTTCTCCTGTCTAATAGCCTTATACTCTTGAATACATCTGGAACTCAATGTGTTTTGATTTTTTTAAACTAGATATATTTAGGTTCATATCTAACAAATTGTGAAGAACTGAACATTTTTAAATGGTGTTTATGTCATTAGCTTGGCCAGTGTTGGCAGTGTGATTAGGCTACACTATTGTGTGTAGAAGCAGTGGGTGTGCTCAAGGTGGTTTTGTCATATTCAAATCAGGAGAATCATTGCTGAGTTATCTGAAACTCAAGGAAACAAAACACACACACTGCGGACCTGCAAGCATGAATAATGGCTACTGTTCCCTGCCATAAAAATAGCTGCCAAATTATACCATTCTGCAGAAGACTCTGGCCAGTGGCCTTGGCCTGGCCAGAGGAATGCAGCCAAAGGGACTGCTAAGTCGCAGATAGTCAGAATCACACAATGACATGCACGGCACACTGACAAGACACAGTCTTTTATTTATTCAGCTTGGTTGTAGTGGTTGGCTGCAAAACCCCAGGGCTGGGATAGAAGGAATATGTATAGCAACTGCAATGCATAGTATGTGCATTTCAAAAAGCTATAAGAATTCGGCACATGCTCTAGATTTGAGCAATAAACAACATTTGTTATTGGCCAAAGCAAAGCTTATTTTTGGTGTTCGCTGCATTTCTGAGGTGTAAAATGGTCACACAGGAATGAATAGTAAGGTCACTGTAAAGCTCCAGCTGTTATGCTACTTTATCTGTCTCTACTATGCGTGTGAATGCACATGCATGGCGTGTGTGCATAATATATATGAATTCCTCCCTTTTACTTCTAGTAAAACTGTGAACCACGAACATCCGGTATGAGACAAAAACAGACCCAGGGCTCCTTAACTGTGAGGGCCAAGGCTCTCCACCTGTCCAAATGCCAAGTGCAGTTTAAGAGAAAGGCAAATACAGAGGAAAAGGGTTAAATGTGGAATGATGATTACGATGTGTATAAAGACAGGCCTTAAGGAGTACTGTAGTAGTAGTAGTGTGTGTGTGTGTGTGTGTGTGTGTGTGTGTGCTTGGGGGGAGTTAAACTAATAAGGCTGGGAAGCTTCTCATCAGTGCTGAGTAATTCTAACATCCCAGACACTATTAAGAGGACACATAATACAACCAGAAGCA
>JAODUG010042927.1:4842-38536 GCA_027564795.1 Aphredoderus sayanus | reverse complement strand
GTGTGTGTGTGTGTGTGTGTGTGTGTGTGTGTGTGTGTGTGTGTGTGTGTGTGTGTGTGTGTGTGCGTGTATGTGTGTGTGTGTGTGTGTGATGGTGGTGGTGTTGGTGGTGTGGGGCTAACAATAAATCAATGGAGCCACTACCAAGCCTATATCCCACACAGATGGGGCAGTTGAACAGCCAGATGATTGAATGGAGCATGTGATAGACAACAGAACGACTGTGTGACTATAGGCTTTATACTAATGCTACGGGGCTAGACAGTTAAGACTAAATCAATGACAAGCCTATTAGAAAATGTCAACTGCTGGATAGATGAAAGAGCAAGATGGAGGGGAGTTGAAGAAAGGGACAGAAAGGCTAATAGAAAATGAGGGGAGAGTGTCACAATAGTTGATGTAGAACATACTTTAAGGGTCTGTGAAGAGACATTGCAGAACAATATCTGAGAATGTCATATTATTTATTCCATCATTTTCATATTTTTCTCACCTTTATGAGGCTGTCTTCAAAGGGTTTTGTAGCCAATAATACATGAGCTTGGGAAACCCTGGCCCCCGCTACACATTCACAGTGAATTATTTTAGTTTTGTCAGTCATTTCACAACTAGCTACGAAAACTCTTTAGCACCATCTAGGGGCACAACAACATAATAGACAATTGAGAGAAAACTGAACTGGAGTCAAATACATGAGATTGTTAAGTTAGCCTAATGGATTCATTGAAAAGTCATATCAGAAGTAAATACTTAGAATGTCTGCAGATCAAAACAGCATATGGGTTAAAGTTAACCATAAAAACAAATAAAACGGAAAGATGTTGCTAATGGATAATGATCTGGGAAAAAAATACATTATGCCTTTCAGGGATTTAAATGTTACATTTCTTTAAATAGGCATCATTTGCGAAAATGGCCACTTCAAGAAATACCTCTCGCACTTTAATAATATGTAAACAAGTGGCTTTTGCTAGATAATGATGCTGTCTCATTTTCCACGTTGCTCTGAATAACAAGGAATGTGGAATACAGGTCCTGGTGGTCCTCTCTGTTATACAGCATGATGTTTAAGGCCATTCAGTTATTGAGTGATCGTCAAAGTGTGTCTAACATACACTACATTGAGACCATGTCATGTTTGCATTTTGGGCTAGGCTGCCTACTTCAATGCGGATTAGAGAATGATGATATGCAAAAACAAGCCTTTTTCCCCTTATCAGCAACATCACAAAACAAATTCCAATAGTGTAAAAGGACTCTCTGCCATCCCACTGCATGTGCTTGCACAAGGGTGTGTGTGTGCGTGTGTGTGCGTGTGTGTGTGTGTGTGTGTGTGTGTGTGTGTGCACGTGCGTGCATGTGTGTGTGTGCGTGTGTGTCTCAAATTACACTGAAGTCTTTTTTGGTCAGTCCTAAAGATACTGACCATGCTGGCGACTATTCTTCCAGAGATAGAATTTCAGCATTTAGATGCATGCAGGAACTTCATTATGACCTATGAAGAGTAGAGTGAAAGTGAATAGAGAGTGAATAGATGGTTAGAGATTACAACTGTGTAGAATCTGTCATTTTTGTGTGTTATAGGCTATACTGAATGTTTTGTTAACTTTTCTTGCATTTCAAATGGAGATTTAGGATTATAATTATTATTATTATTATTATTATTATTAGTAGTAGTAGTAGTAGTAGTAGTAGTAGTAGTAGTAGTAGTAGTATCAACTGTTGTTTTGCGTTACTTTCCAAGGATGCAGGCCTATATACTCTTCACTGATTTTATCCCAATGCTCTTCTGTCGGTCACCTTGTAATGATGTGAGTTCAGCTCACCCCGCCTTTACCCACAGATGCCTGCGCACAGTCAATATGGAGAGGGATAGGGGTGGAAGGGAGGGAGGGAGGAAGGAAGGAAACAAGGAAGGGGGGGAGATAGAAAACAAGAAGAGGGGCTAGCTGTGGGCCGGGGGTAGCTAGCGAGGGCTGCGCAGCTGAAATATCCATGGGTGGCTGTGTCGGGAGCCACCACGATTCTTCAGGCAGCTTGAACGAGAACTCAGACGGCACTGGAGGTAGGATCTTCCCTGATGGCTTTTAAATGCTGTTTGCCTTTCTCTGCGTTCTGTTCAGGTCTCACACGCCTGTCTGCTCCGAGCCCCGGGGTCCCCCTGTTATTCCAGCCGCCCCCTCTATCATACACACACCGAGACAGACAGCCTGCCGTCTTTGGACCAACAAGAATTATCCACTGTTGTCTGCTTGCATCATTATAAACTGGGATTATTCACAGTTTATGTTCTATTCGCCGCAGCTGGCCGCTGCCTTTGTTCTTTGTACTGTGAGTGCGTTTTGTTTTGTGCGTGCTAGCCGGTGTCGTGTCGAAAGTGTTTCCCCTGTTGAAATAGGTAATTTGCTTTTAAAAGACCCATGGGCTATAGACCAAGAGATGCCGGTATTCAGCATTACTATGCTAGTATTAAACATGATCTAATTATTAGTGTAATGTGCTTACTTGCATTTCAGCACATGCCTTCATTATGCAAACCTGAGCCTATCTTTATTAGGTTACCATATTATTTAATATTTCGTTTCTTTTTCCCAGTGTACGGATATTTTTACGATAGGACAAAAGCACTTTGCAGTGCTATGCAGATGCTCCACTTTTGCAAACTCGGAGAACAACCCTACATCAGTCAAACGAAGAAATGTTATGGGGGACGATTTCGACACGACACTGGCTAACAAATCTGCGAAACCGAGCTAGCGCTTCTGCAACAAATATGGGTCACAGACTGCAATGGCATGCAAGAGAAACCCTGTGCGAGTGACAGCAGTGTTAGCTGACTACTTACCATCAACATATACATTACTAAAATGCTTAGCTTACTCGCCGTGTATCAGGTCTGATTTATATTGTTTGCCTAAAGCCAGCATGTCCAGTCTCAGCGGTGTGTGTTAGGAGTGGGGGTGGAATCACATTACAATGATTTAGAAACACGTAGAACGTTATGGTGGGGTATAATAATACCTATGCAGCTTTACGTCAGCAATAACTATAGCCTATAGTGCACGTCCGTACTCTAGCCAAGATAGATGCTGCAGACTAGGTTGTCCAAGGGGATGTCAGATTAATCCGTAATGCCATTGTCTCTCAACAAGCTGTGTTGCGCTCATTAGCGGTGCTCTCATTTCCTGTTATGTTGGGCTGCTCAATTCCGGTGTTTGGCAATGAGTTATTGTAGCTGATTTATAGATAGAGCACGGTTGAGGAGTTCTCACCCACTAGTGGTCAAACCCAAAACGTAGAGATAAGGCTTTCCAGTCTGTCTGCCTTCCTGACAATTTGCCTGTCTACCATTGACTAGTGTCTAGCAGACGGTCTGTCTTGTACTCCCATGTCTGTAGAAGAGTTATGGGTGCTGATCAAATTGGTCATTGACTAGAGAAGTGGTTGGAGGTTGTAATTGGACTAGTCATGTGACCACTGATCACAATACAGTCCTGACTACTGTGTGTGTGTGCGCGCGCGCTTGTGTGTGCATGCCTGCGTGAGTGTAATTGTCATGGGCTTATCAGATCCTGTAACATTATGCATAAGAAAAAACGGTTTATATTGTCCTATCATGTTTAACACTGCTGAAATTGCACTTCCCTGCTCTCTTTTATTTACATTTCTTAACTCTCTTACTACCCTTTCTTTCTTTCAAACTTCTACATTTTTCCTCCCTTCCCCTGCCTTCTCTCTTGTCTATTTGTTTACTCCTAACGCTACTTCTCCTTCCTCTTCCACTGTCTTGCCCTACTGGCCTTCTGCCTGTCCCGTGACAGTGGCTCTAGGGCGTAACCAGCCCCTCAAGAGAGACCGGCCTAAATGGAAGAGTGACTACCCCATGACCGAGGGCCAGCTGCGCAGTAAGAGAGATGAATTCTGGGATACGGCGCCTGCGTTCGAGGGTCGCAAGGAGATCTGGGATGCTCTCCGGGCCGCTGCCAGCGCCTTTGAGAGCAATGACCACCTGCTGGCTCAGGCCATCCTTGACGGGGCCAGCATCACACTGCCACATGGTAACAGCACACACCCCTATATGCACACTGCACACACCCCTATGCTTCTACTGACTATGTTGTGTTGTTTGTAGCAGTGCACTCCACACATGCTCTGTCTGCCATGTGACTGGGTAGCCTTGTGAAATCAAACCAGTTTAATTGCGATATTACTTCACCCATGAGTGTCAGCTATAAAATCATATGGAAGTATTTTAATGTCAGTCACTGTGAATTTGACTGACTTTACATTTGGTAAATGACACATTTGAAGGAAATAAAACCCACGTATCAACAGTGACATTCAAAGATGTATCACATTATCACAGATACTAATTAACAGGGAGAAGTGTGGTCCTTTTGTATATTTATCGAAATATATTTGTAATACTATCATACTGTATACTTATGCATAATTCATGTGTATGATTTGTAGCCCCTACATGAATAGTCAACTGAATCAATCAATTCAACATGCATATACGTGCATATATCTCAGTTTAATTCTAGATACAAGGCAAACAAGGGTGTGGCTGGTGATAGATAGATTATGAAGGTCCTAATCCAAGCAGACCCTTGCACCTGGGAGTTCTTGAATATGCCAAGATTCCCTGTAAATCTTTGACTGCACTGAGAGGGAGAGAGAATGTGTGAGAGCGAGAGAGAGAGGGGAAGGAAGAGGGAGGGAGGGAGAGCGAGCAATTGTTTTTCTTTTCTGTTTATGATCTGCTCTGTTATGACCTTCAGTGCTTGTGGGACTCTTTAATTCCTGATTCATGATTCAGAACCTCTCTTTCTGTTGGTCGGGTCAGAGCCAGCTGACTAGCAGCTGTGAATTCCGTAGGCCTGATATCACCTTCTCATTTGTCCCAGTCTGAGCTCTCTCTAACATATTCACTTCCTCATTGATCTGAGTTTCATGCTTGGCGGAATGTCTGGGGCAAGGTTAAGACTAGCACTGACCTTGGGTGTCAGGTCTCTAGTTCAACTCTCTTACTTCGCTTTCCACTCTGTGTCTTCCGCTTCCTTCTGAGGAATCATTTTTATTCATGGTTTCAGGCCAGAATGTTTGCCACTGCATTTGACAAGGAGAGGTGGTTCGAATGCAGTAATACAGTGTCAGCACTGCGTTTGATGAAGTGTCTTTACTTTATACCCCAACTGAAATATGTAGAAATACTGTGTGTCATTCTGTGTTGAATATGTATATATTTATTGATTGAGTTGTGTATGTTTGACTTGCTAGATATTGTACTATATTTTAGCTGGCTCAGTGTCACTCCACGATATCCATTAGAGTTTGATTGCCACCAACTACCAGTGTAGCGTGCCGGGGATTTTCTTCTTTCCAACAGTAGAGCTAGGGCGACTTAAAAGTGGAAAATGTGGTTGGGCGCAGTGGCTTATCTCTTCTCCTGCATGTAATCTCCAGGCAGCCCAAAGGTGTACGTGTGTATAGTAAAACCTCTCAACTGCCGAGAAAGATGTATTTACATAGGAAAAGGATGTTCATCTACATCTACAAAGACATCTTTGCTCTAATGTTTAACATGTTGCATGGTCCTGAAGCCTAATCAACCTGTTTTTTTTACAGTATATTAGACCGGAGCCTTACCTGAACACCAATCCTTTGAATGGGTATTGTACACACAATGGCAACTACTGTTATTACTGTAGCTATTACATGCCACCTGCTGCTGCTAATGAAAATCTGAACAGTGTGCAGTTTTGAAGTGCCGACCTTTTATTTATTTGGTCAACTATGAATTCAAACAATATATTTGAAAAATATGGGTGCTATCCAACAAGAAAAGGTACTGTATGTCATATAGTGAGTAAACACATTTCATCTCCAGTACAGGTTCTTCCCCTTTTCTTGCTTTTTTGGCAGTTCCACTGTTAAATTATTTATTTATTTTTGTGTGTTGAAAACCCTACAGGCTTAGGGGGTGGCATCACATGGAACCTATTAGCTAAGCGCTGTAGCCCATATAAGAGACAACGAGGCTGGACTAAGTGGAGAACAATAATAAGTGTTAAATCCAGTCCAAACCACAACATACTTATGCATCTGTTTTGTGTTTGTGCGCCTCTCATGCCAGTATCACCATATTTGGCTGCTGGCAACGGTACAAACAGCACAAAATGCCAAGAGTTGGTACATTAGTAATGGTATCTGGCCCTAAATTGAGACTAGTGGTGTTGATTACCAGTTGGCTTAGTAATACCTCACGTGTTTCAGTTTTTAAAAGCAGTACACTAGAATTACACAAAGCATCCAAAAGTCATGAATGTTTGAAAATATTGATTAAAATCCATTTTGAATTGTGGGATTGGAGCACGGCTTTTAAGCCCTGAAATGAACCTACGTAGATTCTCTGACAGAGTCCCTGGAGGAATCGTGTTGCCTTTTTGGCCTCACCTTGACCACAGCCACATCTAAAGCTTCCTGTGGGCTTCTGCTAACTCATCCCCCTCCACCAATTCCTGTAAACATCACTGTCTGAAGCCCCTCAACTGCTTCACGTAAAGGCATACGTATATTAAGTCAATAAACAGGGCAGGCAGACTTGTTTCAAACTTCTTTTTTTTTTTACTATATTGTACTAAAACTGTTAATATATATTTATTGACTGTAAGTATTATTTATTAGCTGGCCCTTATAAAAAATAACAGCGCCACATTAAGATTTATGACATCAGACACATTTATGCATAAATAAAGAGGAATGCTGCTAGATGACAAACATATGCCAGCAGCTAGCAGGTTACACTACTCATTATTATTAGACTGTTTTTAGGTTGGCTGAGTTTGTTTTTGTTTTTGTACTTGAATTATTGGGCTGTTAAAACATGTAGTTCAAAATATATACTGTACTATAATATATACAAGACAGTATATATTCACTATATACTATGTAGAAAATAATAGTTTTCATATGTGATGGGATTCCTGTGATTTCAAGCAGTATTGCTCTTCTACTTTCACTACTTTGTCTTCCCCCTCAGTCACAGTATTATCTTGACTGTGACTCTCATTTCACTTTTTCATGTTCAGCAAAAGTGAAAATAAGGTTTCAGTGGATAAACAATATTTAAAAACCCTCCTGTTTCAAACGCTCTATCTTTTAATGCCAGAAGATGGCGCCATCTGATTGTGTCATTCTCTTCAGTGTCAGTGCTGTGTGTATTTATGTCTTTATTATTTCATTATGTTTTTTTTTCATGCCTTTTAACCCTAGTGTTGTCCTCTGGTTTTAAACGCACACCTTGTTGTGCCAGCAGTGCACATCATATGTGTGTGAAAACTGTAGAATTAGAGTTGGCGCCCTCTATCTGCCACACAGAGCTAGTGCGTTGGGTCAGTTTGACCCGGAGGACAACAGAAGGGTTAAGCATATTTGTTTGTTTTTAAACCCATTGATTTGATTTTAGAAAGTAGGGGACAAACTATTGTAGCTTTTTATTCCAACCAAATTGACTACATAATCTCTTTCTGGTTTATTGTTTGTTGTCCTCTCTCCTCCAGGAGCACTAACGGAATGTTACGATGAACTGGGGAACCGTTATCAGCTGCCCGTCTACTGCCTGTCTCCTCCCGTCAACATGATCGAGGAGCGCTCGGACGAGCCGGATGCCTCCGATCCAGACTCAGGGGCCGCAGACCCCTCCGGTGGCGGGGAGTGCCAACTGCGGCTGCGGCTCTCCACGGGGCGCGACCTCCGTCTGGCGGTGCGCTCCGCCGACACGGTGGGCGTGATGAAGCGGCGGCTGCAGGCCCAGGAGGGCGTGGCCGCCCCCACGCAGCGCTGGTTCTTCTCCGGCCGGCCGCTGACCGACCGCCTGCGCCTGGACCAGCTCAACATCTCCCGGGACTACGTGGTGCAGGTGATCCTCAGCCAGCCCCCGCAGGCCACGCCGCCGGGGGCGACGCCGGCACACCTGGCCACTGCGGCAGTGGCGGGGGAGGGGCCGCTTGCGGGGCCACAGGAGCCCACGCCTGTGGAGAACTAAGTGCCTGTCGGGCAGCGACATGCACACCGGCGCCACAGTGATGCTCCCTCCTTCTCCTCTCCTCTCCTTTACTGTCTCTCTTCTCTCTCTTCTCCTCTTCTCTTCTCGTGTCAGTTGCACTCGCAAGTCACACTGCGGAGGATTGCGTGGGGCTTGGTCTTCTGGAGCAAAGGACTCTGGGATTGAGACAGGTCTCTCCCCTCCATCACGGTTTTCCACGTCAACCTTTTTGAACTTTTGAAGTGTTTTCAAACTGTTCCTATGGAAACCCAACAACGTGCAAAGCCTTTGCAGGAGGATGAGAGGTTTAAAGGGTTTTATTAGCGACACTTGTGTTTCAATGTCTCTGTGTTTTTGTCTCCATTCAGCTCCTACAGCTGGACTGTGGCTACAGGGTTATAGATACATTCAATGGGACATGGGAGATAGATATACAACACATGAACAGTGATAACAAGTGGAAATACTCATTAAGTGAGAATATGTTTCTATATTACTGTTAATTACTACTATCCTGGTTTGACCGTACTTTTATTCTTCTCCATTTGAAATCAGTTTAAGCTACAGTAGTGCTGTAGAGAGGCCGTGCTGTGAGAAGGTCTTCTTTCTGGATATGTTATACATTGCCTTTCCATTGCCTTTGTGTTGTATTTAGAGCGGGTCTGACAAACTGATAATACTTTCACTGGTAATGGAAACAGTCAATCTTCTTGGTCAATGTAAGTCTGATTATTAATGCTCCGTAATAGGACAGCAAAGTGATGCCAACATGAACATGTTGGAAATGGGTTACAAAGCCATTTCTATCACTCCTGGGATGCAGCAGCTATAAAATCAGTATTGGAATATTCACCGGATACACTGAATCGAGAGCAAATATCTCCAGCATCCCTGAATCCAGCTTTAACTAATATTTTATAAAGGGCCCCATAAGGCTAGTATTCAGGACTCCACCACCAGAAAGACAAGTTAAAAGGTTATTCATGAATAGTTAGGAAAACAAGTTTTTAACCTCAGCTTTGGGCCTCTACATTTGGTGAAAATACTGACTTCAACAGTTAGACCTTCCTCGAATTCTGCTCTGTATCAGAGTAATCTACATCGCAATGGAATGGAACGGAAGTCCAGAATTACACCACAGTACTGTAAACAACTGAATTATCGCCATTAACGATAATTGCAGTTATTCCTGCAAATGAGTATGAATTCTTGAATTAGTGTTAGTGTGGTTGAACATCCTTACAACACCCTTACAAAAGGGGAAAACATTTATTTCTTTTGCCTTTTTGTTTAAGATATCATTCCACTTCAAAAATATGCAAGAAGAAAGGAAATGCAGAAAATCAAGGAATTTTATTTCATAGTGCAAGCCCACAGAATTTTGGTATTACGTTAGCATGCTAACAATTGTTATCTGTTATATGATTTTAGAAACAGAATTTTTCTTAACTGACACCAGGCAGTGCTCACTTTACTTAAAATCATCATAGCATTCTGTTTTTATCATAAGTTGAAATGTGTGTCAGTGTTTATATGTACATACATATAGTATGTGTACAAATATACTGTATGTGTGTATTTGAATGTGGAGCAATGGAGTGGAGCTCAGAAACACAGTTGCATATTTTAATGAATAGAATGTTTTTAATTAAATTTACCATTATTTCTACTGCTGTGTATTTTTTATGTAAAAGCCATTAACAAGATACTTTCTCAAATTCTACCTGTTTAACATGTATGGTCAGACTGACAGACTTTTCCTTGCAATATTTCTAACATTCTTCTTGTTTTAAATATTGAAGTTAAGTATGTACATTCCAACCTCAAGGTCACATTCCAATAGGGAACTAGATCATAACAGCTGAGGTTTTACGCCTTCATCACTCTCATCTCAAATAATTATTAGCTTTGGTGGAAATCCCTCATACGTCAAGTAGAGATATTTAGTTATATGCATATTTGTGTTTAATTTGTTTTCATATACTGTAGCTTTAAATTAGTGTTTTGAAATAGTTATTAATAAGCATGTATCATTATTTTTCACCAAAAGCCATTTGTTCATAGCGTGTTATGGTAAAACAAACTTTCCGTAAGCCCTCTGTAGTTAAAACCAACCACTGCTATATTATTTATTAAGAAATGTATGTCATCCAAAATGTCATAGGCGTTTTGAATGGTCAACCACTACACGTTAATACCACAATTTAGGAAAACCTCCAACCTTCTCAGAAAACAAAGTCAAATGTACTCCAGTTATACATTTTACAGATACAGGTACAGCAGCCCCAAAAAAGCCCCTTGTTATGGTGGAAAGCCCTCTCTAGGAAGGTGTCAGTGCAGGTGGGCCTTATCACAAAAGAAATATTGTATGTAATAAATATATTACATAAAGACAGGTTCAGTCTATGTGTTGGTGTTGGTATGTGTCCAAATACAGCCATGTTCAAAGGATTAGGTGAGAGACGTACAGTATGTAAATATTACCTGATATTACCTTCCATATTACCTAACATTATTGTTTTAAGTACACTATGTACCAGTGACATCACTGTCTTTTGTCATCCTGAAAACAATCACATTTCTGGAGAAGAGGCTCGGACAATCTCAGCAGTACCAATTTATTTATCATCATGCGCACAAACGGATTCCCAGTTCCATGTTTCATGTCGGCCCTCTTCATACTTCCTCTAACTACCACATATAGTGTACATACACAAGTGCGCGGTCACACGCACGCACCCACACACACCTTGACTCAGGAAATTACCTATTCTATTAACAACCTATTCCTTCAGCATGCGTCGATATGTGTTAGGAAATGTTTAGACACACACACACACAGACACACCTTAGAGTGCACAAACACCTTGTGTCTATAACCACACATTAGGACCAGACCAGACACACACACACACGCACACACACACACACACACACACACACACACACACACACACACAAACACAAACACTAATACATAGAGTTCCTGTTGTGAATGCCGGGGTTTTTTGACCTTCTGCTTCTGTCCCTAATATAATGGCCTGTCACACTCTGGTTTTCATTGAGGACATCTGGACATGCATGTGTGTTTGAATAGAGGTATAACAGTGCAATCTGAACTCTTGTGAAATCAGCTCCAGTTTAGATCAAACTTGACATATCAAGGTAAGCTCAACAAATGACACTCAAATGATTTAACTATTGACAGGGAAATATCTACGATATAGTATAGTTCAATATAGGCTGCTGTATAACTGTTATTCTATCCGCCAGATGAGAGTTCTGCTCCTTGTGGCCCTGAATATGGTGCTACACTGTGCTAGATGTGAGAGTACCCAGGAACGCATTGAGACACTTATGAATAATGGTAACTGCTTCTCTCCATCAATCCATTGCTCTTTTTGGGTGTCTTTTCATTCTGTGTTCTACATTCTAAATACGTATTCTAACGTGTGTGTGTGTGTGTGTGTGTGTGTGTGTGTGTGTGTGTGCATGTGTTTGTGGGCATCTAGTTGTGGTGGTAAAAACAAACAATCCTTCAGGTTCCAGAAATGTTCCTCTGGTCTGTGGAGAAGCTTACGAAAACCAATCCGTATTTTGGAAAAAAAGTGGTAAGAGTAACATTTTTAAAAAGGCTATATTACTACAGTATACTTCTATAATACTACTGCTGTGGATGTAAGTTATGATTTCCACTTCTATTCAAAATTCAAACAACAACAAACAACTGTTTATAACCATTACATTACTAAAGCACAAATGCTGCTAATATTAAAATGTTTATTTGTATTTGACTTATTATTATCATTGATAACATGTTTTTATAATAATAATTATTATAAGGTATTATAACAACACTATAAGCACATTACTAGTGCTTCTCGTAGCCTTGTAGCCTGCGCTGACATCAAACCAGAAGGCAAACCAGAGCTGTATACTTACTGTATGTGCGTGTCTCAGGTAAAGAATTTCGTCCACGTCTGGAAGGGAACCAGGTCAGCGTGTGGGTGGAGGAGATGATGGGAGGAAACTACACCTGTCACCTGAGTGCAGACGGGCGGAGCCTGAACCACACTCTGGTCCTCTTCCAACCTGATACAACCATCATTCTGGAGAGAAACACAGAGCAGCACAGAATCCACGGTGAGATAAGCGGGAATGGGGAAGAAGGGAGACACAGAGATTGCATACGTTCTCAATCATTTACAGTCTCAAAACATTATATATAAAGTTATATATGATATAACGTTATAAATGATATATAATAGAATAGATGTATGTTATTAGAGTGATTAACATTTTAGTCATATTGCTGTTCATTTACATGTATATCATAATGCCATTAATTGCATTCCTTCATGTCAAGTTCATTGTGTTTATGACCTTCCAGAATACATTCACTGCTTCGCAAACAACTACAGTGGTTCCTTCCACTGTACCTGGAAGAGGATGGCGGCACGGTTGACAGCCTCTGTGCTGTTAGTGAAGGCAGATCGGTAAGACCCACACACACACACAAATAGACTTAGGACCATGGTACAATATAATGTCTGTCTTCAGACCTGTACATTGTAACTGTCAGTAATCTCTGACGCTAACAATACTAACTACAGTGTTCATTGTTTTTAACACAGTAATTCAGAGCCCATTACCTGTGAGCTGGATGGTGATGGTTCTGGGGTGCAATGCAAGGACATGAACTGTCCTTACATAGAGGAAAAACAACGCATCACCCTTAGCATGTACATACACAACAAAGCTCTGCTAGAGGAGTACACCACCTTTTTTTACCTGCGAGACATAGGTACAGTAAGTCCTTGTGTTCTTGTTGTTGTGTGTCGATCAATCACCAACATATGTTTTGTATTGCATATTTCAAACAGATGTTGCAACACAATGTGCTGCACATGAAATAGTAAAATAAATAAAAATGCGCAAAATATGTTTACTTGTTTTGACGGGGGCCACCCGTCAATAAATATAGAAATAATAATTGCCCCAAAAGGATTCAACACAACAGACCCACACCTGCATGTCTCACCCCTTCCCTCCCCTCTTCTCTTCTCCCCCACAGTGAGGCCTGAGCGTCTCTCTAACCTGCACCACCACAGTGTGCAGGAGGGAGTGACCCGCTGGTCATGGGACTACCCTGACTCGTGGGAAAAGCCCTGCACCTACTTTGGGCTTCAGTTTCAGGTCAGGCTGGTCCACGAAGGAGCGCCCTGCCACACTGACAATCCAGAAAAAATTGAAATGGTGAGACCTTGAACCACAACCTATCTATGGTATTGTTCATTAAAATGCATGTTAACACCAGTGTGCATATGTTTGGACATATTGAGTATTATCTAAGGCCAAGGCTTTCAGGGATTTTAAGCATTTGAGCTGTAACTTCTTTAGGAAGAGGTTCGGTGATTGTGGCATCACAAGCAAAAAAGCTCTTACTTTAAAATAAAGGAATAATACTGTGTATACAATATAAACCAGCATAAACAGTATCTAAAAATGTTTGCACATTTAATTACAAAAGAAAGCAATCTTGTTTCTTTCCCGTTGGGTACCATGTGCTGACTTTCATAGGAGGAGCTCACTGAAGATGTTAACTACAACACCACTACCCAGCACAAAAAGTATACATTTTGTGTGCGAGCGAAGGACAAGTACACCCAAGGGCCTTGGAGCAACTGGAAACACAACCAGTAAGTACATATTAGCTCATAATGGTTTGCCTGAATATCACGTTCATTATTCTGTTCCATCATAATATTCACCTAATCTATTCCAAAACAGCTTCAATCTATCATGATTTTAAGCAACAAAAGGAAGAAGAGGAGGGAGAAGGAAATGGACAAGGAATTTTAACAAAATACAAACAAAAGCTGTTCTCATTTTTGTAGTATTTTTTATATATATATATACAGTATTTATTCAAAATTCATTTAACTGGGTGTTTAATTTAACAATAAATAATTGATTCACTTCTGTGTCATATCATTTTAATGTGCTTAAAAACATACAGTAGCCTACAACTCTACAGCTACATTTCTGGCTATACCAGCTATACAGTATAGGCTCATCCCTGTTTAGCACTCACAATGTGAATGGCATAAGAAAGCACCAGACAATTCATGAAATTAAGTAGAAAAAACAAAATATTTATTTTGTATTTACAGCCACAACACTGGAGACAGGGTAAATAACAATGCAGCAGGAAAATAAAAACCAAAACAAATATAATTCTCCCTCACAAATGAAAGATACTGTAGTATATCTCCAGATTCAAATTCATTAAATGAGTGTGATATAAAAAAAACACACAAAATATCCCCATGGATATGTCCTACAGATTTCAAGTACAACTTCAGTCAGTACCAGTCTATAGTTATTAGACAAGCCTGGTTCCACTCCTTGACTTGTAATTGTCAAGAAAAATGGTGGAGGTGACAATGAAAGCAGACACACTGTAACCTCCCATTTTCGTACGGAAACACATACTGGTGAAATTACATCTGTGCTACAGGTTTTTTTTTATGTTGTCACTGATCTCCCTTCATCCCATCCCTCTCAGTTTGTACCACAATACTTCACTACCAACTCTAAATTACATAATGAATTCTAGTATCCGCTGCTTCTAAAATGCATCTAGGTAGGTGACAATCACTGAAGAGACAATTCTTTTAACACTCTATTGCAAAAACTCAAGAACACAAACTTGTTTTGTGGATAAGAGTTGGGTTGGCGGGGAAGGGGGTTTGAGGTGGTGTACACACCTCGCCTGTGAACTCATGAGGTCCCTGTTAACCTTGTTAACCTGAACACAACATAGTACTGTAATCCCACTGCCACCTTGTGCTACAAAATTAAACGTATGATGAAAATGGTCAAGTTCAGCCAGCAACTGACTATATATGTTTTCCCTCTTGCGGTATAGATGATTAGCATGTTGCATATCATTAGATGAAAGTACAATATACTGTCAGTTACGTGTATATGTTGTAAGCATGAGATAATATGCAAAGCTGAAAATGCAAGGTAATTTTCATGGTTGTTGTTTCTGATATTTCTGGAGGTTCAATTGTTTCAGTCTTTTTATTTCTATTGTCTTAGTCAGAACTTTTATCGTAACATTACATTAAAACCCTATTTTTACAGACTGGAATTTATGTGTTATTAATAATGTGGATTAATATAACTTTTGCTGCCCATTTATTTATGGTGAATCATTATAATTCATAAATTATATGTTACCCACTTAATTTGAATAGCTATTCCAACTGGATTTCCTCTCTTTCATCTAAATACCAGACACCTTCACATTAATAGTGTGCTAGCTCAAATAGCAAAAGACCAAGTAGCATTCACTTTTTTTTTACCTACCTGGCGTACTGACTGATCTGTGACATAGCACAATCAGTACTAAAATCAATCTAGGTGGTCCAGCAGGAAGTTAGTTAAGTAGGCAATTTTCAAGACTCCCATATACCAGACAATGCTAAGACTTCTTTTCAAACCCTCTTTGTCTCTGCCATGTCTCTAGAGAACCTTGTGAGTGAGTCAGTGACTTCTGTAAGTTTCTTTGTATGCGCAAGGAGTAACAGAGAACATGCTGTATACATGTATAACTGGAAAAGTCCATCTCAGTCCTGAACTGATGATAGGTGGCAGCTGTCATATTGCTTTTGTGTGTGTGTGTGGACTGGATGACAGACCTACAGCATGGCTCCTTGTATAAACTGGAGTCCTTTAGTGTCACTTTCCCCATTAGTGGTTCTGTCTCTTAGACAAGTACCTATGAGGGAGACCACATATACAAAGTCAAACACACAGAAATAATGGTTAAACCTGTGTTAGCTGATATGTTAACATTAAGTAAGTCTATACTTTGATCAAGCTAAATTTGTTACATTTGTTAACTGTTATTCTGTTCAAGCAGGTTATAGTTTGTCAGTGTATTTCTTTGCATTTATTGTGTTTTGGTTTGAGATTTATGTATGTCTATTATAAATTAATAAAATGACTGAATGTAAAAGTACTATATATTTTGATTTTCTATGTGCTTATACCTTTCCCAGTGTTTGTGGTTTAGTCCAGTAAAGTCTTCGAGGTTGGCAATCTCTTTGAGATACTGAGCTAATTTGTAGAGTTCTCTGTCCTTTTCTCTGTTCAGGTGAGCCTTCATGAAGGGTCGAATCTGTAAACAAACAGACGGACAGACAAACACACACACACAGACAACAAATTAGTTTACTACCATATACACATGGATAATACTTTGGAAATTTGGTAGAATCAGTAGGCACAGATGTAATACATCACGTTATCTATTATGTAACACAACCTATAAAACAAACTGTTATCTAGTATGACACGTCCCAATCCCAATTTAAGGTCAGATAACTACCGTAAGGTAGATGACACTCCATCTACCTTAAGTCCATTCTGTGGGTTCATGAGGAAGTTTCGTCCGATGTCGTCAAACATGATGGTGTTCTTTTTGCTGTAGAACTCTGCATACTTCCCCCAGATCACCCCCAAGGGCTTCACCTAAAGAAACGGTCAACCAAAACAAATATAAATAGTGGTTTCACACAGAACTAGAAAACATGCACACTCAACCACACGCATACATGCAATATGCACCTATGGCCAAATCATAGTCTCAAATCACCTTCACTATCACCTTACTTACTGTGAGGAAATTCGCTTTGGATAAAAGCACCTACTAAATAACTAAATGTAAATAAGGAGTAAAAATCCATAAAGTAAATCCATGGGAGCATTCTGCTTCTCTGTGTTGGAGCACCCAACAACCAAATGTCAGATACTGTATGCATATACATCAGAGGTTACATCTGTTCATTAAAGAGCTTAAAGTTCTTTGTTAATTATATTTAGCTGTAATTCTCCAACCATTTAGTCAACATAGGGGATCTAAATGAGGGTGTATATTCTGAACACAGGGAAGTCTGGCAAACTGCACAGGCCAAAGCCGTGACCCTGGCCAGAGCACTCATCACTGAGCCGCTGTGTGTTTCCGTACCTCCACCACCCCTCTCTTGGGAGTGTGCACGGTAATCATGGCTGCACTGTCCAACATGAAGGTGATTTTGTAGTTGGGGTTGTCTGTCACCCCCAGCTCCTACACACGCGCACACACACACACACACACAGTCCTCATGTAAACATCATAGCTAAACACTGCCATCTTTTGGCTATACACTGTAAAAACCAGAAACGCAAAATAATAGTATTACAGAAACAGATAAGTATTACCTTCATTTTAGCATCAATCCACTTCATACTTGTTGCAGCTAAAAAAAAGAAAGACAAAAGGGTCCACAATAAACATTTAAGAGGAATTTCGTAAGTCCACACTTAAGTAATCAACTACTGTAACTACTAGTTACCTACCATCCCTAACCATTAACAATGCATGCACAGTATAATGCATAAAAAATTTAAAATAAAAACAAAACACAAAAAAAAAAAAAAATTAAGCCAACATAAAATAGACACACCCTTTACAATCATCACTTGAAATGAAACAAAGTCTAGAAAGAAGAGAGGGGAGGCGTACACCAGATGACGATGTCATAGTCCTCATAAGCAGAGGTCAGAAATTCATGCAAGAAGGGACGCATCAGCTCCTGACCCGTCTCTGCACAGGACTTGTGATCTAAACACACAAACAGACAGGAGCGCACTCATGATGCCAAGGTTAACCGAGTCAGACTGTCCAGTTGTCGGCTGCACAGACATCACAGTGTGTGTCGCTGTAACGCACCAAACAGCGTGTAGTCCACATCCAATACCAGAAGCCTCTTGCCTTCTCTGGGAGGGTTCAGCTCCTCCACCTTATAGTCCTTCACCCTTCTGGCTATTTTGGCCAGGTTCTCCTCCCTAAAGATAGTACACACTCTTTATTTACACACTTTGTCAGGTCGTCAAGTGAATTTAGACAGAGGTGCACAGTGCACGCATGCACACATGCACACACACACACACACACTCCTCTTACCTGTTTTCGACTTCAATTACTTCCTCCTCAATATCAAAGTCATTTACAACATCATCATTCTCTGGGGGAGGGGCTAACACCTCTTCCTTCACATGAAAAACACACCGTGTACATATTACTAGCCATGTGAACCACCTATTATGAACATATGTGTAGGCATTCAGAGCGTTTCAGAAAACCACTCAACCAATTGGTCCATATATTAATTCATCAGCCATCTAGTAAGCCTGATATAAACACACCAAATTAGTAAACCTGCTATTCAGAGGTCAGCTAGCTAGATGAATAGCTGACTGTTAGCACATGTACAAACAATATGATGGTACAAAGCACACAGCAGCTCAAACGGTAGCTATTCTAAATCTGTCGATACTAAAAAGAAATATATGTAATAATAGACTCTGTCAGTCAGTGCTGCCAGTCCCCTACCAGGCCCTCCTCTCTGGTACCCATCATCATGATCTTTGTGTTTGGCTTCAGCTTCAGGGAACCCAACTTCACCTCATCCTCTGCTGGTTTACCTGAATGGTGGAAAAGATCACAGAGGGAGGAAAATGTACGGGGCGTGAAATGTACTGGGAAAAAGTACTGACGAATAGGAATATTCAATGAGCTGCAGTGGCCATTGGCCACTCACCTTTGACCTTGAGGCCCAGTAGCTTCTGTCTCTCAGGCAGTACCCCAGTTAAGGTCTTAATGGACTGCTTCAGGTCCAATACAGTATCCTCTTCAGACAGAGAATTGATGGAGTATTCCTGGCCACCCCACTTTATAATCACTGATATTGACATGGCTGCTTATGGCTCCTTGTGCACACATAAACGCCTGAATGCAGGATGGATTGCGGCGACCTTAAACACTCACACAAATGTAGCTGCTACTGTAGTCATAAATGCAGGCATATATTACCACGCACCTGGAGATAGAGGGGGTAAAATGAATTAGAGGTCACAGAATGCCAGTAATCTAAGGTTTGCGACAGATGTAATACAAAACTCTGTAAGTATGTTTTGTTACAGCATATAATTAACTAAATGTAACGCAATAACAAACACACATCTGCGATGCTGGTATTTTTAGCATGAGCTAACATTATCCCGCAGCTACAGTAAACAAACGAGCCTGCCGACCATGTCCAGGGTTAGCTAATATTAGGCTACTAAGATAAACTGGGTTAGGTCTTCTCACCTTGTATTATTGGCTAACAAGTGCAGTTGGTTTAACTATTTATTATCCCGTTCCTAAAGTTTGATTAATGAAGTTGACTTCATTCAATCCAGTAGAGCACTTGGCGCTTCCTGGCATCCCAAACCTCCCCGGTAGTGACGTGAAGTAATGCCCCGTTACCATAGATACCATAATAAAATATGTTTTACTAAGATTTCAAGCGTGTTAACTTACATTATTCCAAAATGTCGTTTTTTTATTATTATTTTATTAAATGTAAATAAGCACCTTATTTTTTAATAAGGTGATTTACTATTATCCAGCAGAACAGTGGTCTGCTGGTTATGCTAAGAAATGTAATAACTTAGTAAATAGTAAATGTCTTCTTCTGAAACAAGATGTTTTACAAAACAAATAGTATTTTATGCTTATCTGATACTGTACTATATTATTAGTATTATGGCTTTCTTTTTCAGGTGTATGGTTCATGTCATAGCATTTCTTCTAACAGTAAAGCTACAGAAGATCACGTTTAAAGAAATATCAACGTGAAAGCAAAACTAACAAACACGCACATGCACACACATATATACACTTCGCATACCTCAGTGAGACATACTTCTACTAAAGGTTATATATTATACAGACACACTGATAAACTAAAGTAATAATTCGGGTTTGTATTACTTTACAATAAAGGCTAAATGAAACTGTTTTGGTTTGATATGATCTTACGTGACAATCATAATGCGCATGCTCAGTGCCTCTTCCTCACTATTTTATGGTAATGGATGCTAGGTAAGATGAGCGGACGGGCCGCATCTTCTGGCGATGGTTTTTCGTCAGGACCGTTAACGGCGCATAGTTAAAATGGTTGATATTCGACCCGAAAAAGAAAACGAAAGTGTCTCACGCGTATCGAACTTCGTCATTCAAATGTAAGTTGTATGTGTTTAATGTGTCTTCGCGCGGAGTCAAGACTATCTGTGCCCGACAAGCTTAGGGTGTTCACTACCGTACAGTACTGTAGCATGCTAGTTGCTAACTAAGCTAACACGATGCTATCTTCAGTATTTACTCCTGCGGTACAGCCATCATTTAAATATTGGTAGGTGCTAAATAATTAAGAGTCATCCAATATAGAGGAAGGTTAAGGTGAGTTTATCTGATTAGACAGACGCAACGGGGAAAATGTGATGTCCTGTTTTGTTGACACTGGCACGCTATTAGTTAGCTGCAGTTAGCTGCCTAGCGGGATTTACAGTACTTTACTGTAGCTATGCCTGCTGCCTGCTCGATGCAGCTCATCGCAGCTATAATTGGGTGGTACTGCTATTAATGTGTTACATCAACCCTAGAATATCCCAATACACTTGTTTTCAGATGTTAATATACAAGTTGCAAGCTTTTCCAGAAATTTAGCAAACCCCTATTTTCAGCATGCAGTATAGCAGTTTGTTCCTTTCGTCGAGACAGATGGGGTTACTAGAGTTCATAGCATCGACTGTTCATACCGTCGATGCAGTAGTCGCCCATCCTATTCGTATTTGCCAGCATCCAAAAAACGCCAGCGTTTATTGTATGAAAGCATACAATCAAGTTGTTAATTTAATTAAAACATAAGAAGGGGAATGCGGCAAAAAACGACATGGGATAGAGCAGATATTTTGTTACATGTTTGGATTCTGTGAAGTGATCTCTTTGGCCACCGCTTATAACAAGTGGTGAGTCCAGGATTATGTAAACTAAGCAGCATCCCATGCTGCAGGGATAGCGAAGGATGGGAAGGCCGATGTCAGCAATATAAATAGATGGAGTTGTCTGGATTCATGAAGAGGTTGGAGACCTAAGATTGATTTTCGCTAGTGCTAAAAGCCGGGTAGTGGTTCTGTTGTGGTTTTGCTCTAAACCTACGCATTGGTTATAACACAAAATAAATGGTAATCACCTACATAGGCAAAACTATACAGTAATTGTCATTAAAATGCATTTGTTTGGAACAGATCACATCATGCACACAGCATAGAATATCACATGCTGGAGTTGGCCAGAAAGCAAATTTACATCTGTAACCCTAGGCTAAAAAAAACACAGTAATAGAAACAATATAAGTAGCAGACAAGTAAGCAAATAGAAAAATGACAGAATGCGTTAAACATGGTCACAGTTATTGCTTGCCATCAGTCATTGTTTAAGATTAATCTTATAAAGGTAGGACATGTAGTAAATTCCTTTAATGCAAACAGTAACCCATTTGCTTCCCTTTACTGACAGACGACAGCACAATTTGTCCAAATGTGGTGTGCCTAAATGGAACCTTTACATTGTTGTTAAAACATAAAAAAGGTGCAACTTGCACTGACTTTGTATGTTTAGGTGAGGCTAAATAATTTGTGGTTATTTATATTGCTACTACCAAACCTGTTTCATGTAATGTATGGTATTTTCTGTATAAGCAAAATGTTATGGAGAAATAATGCTAAAGTCCTATTCATCCAATATTAAACTGATTTCAATTTATATGTTCTGTGTGCAACCTTTATACCCTCAGCCTCTTCT
This sequence comes from Aphredoderus sayanus, assembly GCA_027564795.1. NCBI lineage: Eukaryota > Metazoa > Chordata > Actinopteri > Percopsiformes > Aphredoderidae > Aphredoderus > Aphredoderus sayanus. The sequence continues at coordinate 16,742 of JAODUG010042927.1, read as the reverse complement.
GGCCATTAGCACTGCGTCACATAAGAAACTCTGATACATACATACCCCTGTAAACTCAACTGCACTTTCCGAAAGTGAGGAAGTCGTTATTCATTGGTTTTTAGCTCTAAGTCTGTAGCCGTCATTCCCGTGCGGCACTAGTTTAGTGCTTTATTTACAAATTTTAGTTTTTCCATTTATTTTAAGCTGTAACCGTAGCCTACTTATTTAACAGATTTACAAGACCTGCAAATAAAACAGCCAGTCGTGTCATTTCTCAACAAATCCCTTAGTGTAAGTTTAATGTTTGACTTGGTCATTGAGTTATGTAGTTGGTCATAATGCATGTCAATCAAAATGCCTATGTGTTAAGTAGGCGGGTCTTGACGTAGTTAGCCAATGCTGTGTCATAGACTTTACATAATTAAAGGCTGGCTCTGCTAGACCTGCAAACTTATGTCATTACTGTATAACAATCCACTTGCCACATATTTACAACTAATTATAGGTAGAATTAAGTATTAGATAGTGCTATAAATTACTATGTGCCCTTATAGTACATGTTTATAGAATGTACTACACATTACTACTACACACAGTGAGAATACTGTATGTGGTTGGTGTGGAGAGATTTTTCCATTTGCTTGGTAAACTGGACAACCATTAACCCCCACCTCTCTTCTTATATATAGGTCTAAATGTCCCCCTCCTCCATCGTAAAAATCATTATGTATTTTTCACAATTTTAAATCTTGAGTAAAACAATGAAAGAAATAATAATGGGGTAGGCTACTTGACTCAGTCAGCTAGTTTTAAAAAACTCACATTGACTGCACCCACAAATTGACTGCCTACTTAGGCAATGAAGGCATGCTAGCTATGAAATTGTAGGCTATCAAAGGACAGTAACATTTAGCAATAACTTGTGATGGAGTGGGAGAATCACTACGTTGATTCGAACGTGCTCTACAATTTTTATTTTTTATTCAATGTATTTTTTTTATCCTTATGGCATTACAGGGAGAAGGCACATGTAGTTTATGGCCCGCCCAAAAAATGGCCCGAACACAAAAATGATTTAATACAGTTTAATGTTCTATCTCCAATTAAACTTCAATACTAGTTAAGTGTTTTCAAATGTTTCGAGGAATGGTTTTCTGAAACGTACTGTGTCATTTATTTCCAAGCAATATTGGTATTTGCTTTACATGATCTTAAACATTATAGGCTTAGTTCGTTGGCATCCATATGCTACCATATACAAGCAACCACATTCAAAATGACCATACTGTTTTTCTTTTTACATTGTGTTACACATTGTGTCATTCAGCACTATGAAATGTGAAGTTCGTAATGTACATAGGCTTCTGCCGTAGCGTTAAGTGGTGAGTTTAAGCAGGCCAGGCTTGTACGATCACTACGGTGACCAGTGTGAACTGTTACTGACATGGCTAATTTAGCTATAAAAACGTAATTACAAATATTGGAGTTATTAAAAAGACTTATTTCCCTGTCAAGTGTAAAAATGTTACTAAAAACGGTTTAAAACACAGAATCATCTTACGCGGTAGCGACTACGGGAAACTAGTAGTTTTGCCGAGCTACCCGCTATGCTCATTTGCATAGTAGTCAAGATGACTTCTATGCAAATGAGCAGATAACTACTTCCGGTCACCGTAGCTGCGCTTCAGAGCGCCGTTGCTTAAACTCCCTAGTCTCTGGAGTCTACAATGAAAAGACTATTTGGGTGATTACGATGCTGTCTATTCTGATTTGTGTGTCTGTCTTTTTTGTGTTTTAAAATAAGTCTTTCTTTCTGTCTCTCCCTCACAACCGACAGAACAACGTAAACCTCCACCATCACTGGTCAGTTCTGCCAGGCCTGTCGGCTGGAGGCAAATCTAATCTGAGGCCATGGCAGTGAAGGACCGCGTGGAGGCCGTGCTCAACGTGGGCCTGCGGGTGCCCAGCATCATGCTGCTGGATGTGCTGTACCGCTGGGATGTCAGCTCCTTTTTCCAGAAGATCCAGCGCTCCAGCCTGTCCAATAACCCCCTGTTCCAGTACAAGTACTTGGCACTCTACCTGCATTACGTGGGTGAGTGTCTTCCTGCATGAACATAACATGCACTCGCAAAACCTGTCCTAGCACAAATACTCTGTCCTGCATTTGCATGAGTAGGTGATAATTGTAAAGCAAACACACTTGAACTGTTTCAGTTCAAATACTGTGCTATAGCAGGCTGCAGCCAATAGATGAATATTGTAACACCTACACTTCCGCTACAGCGATGCCCAGGTTTATACTCTAATGACCTCACAGAACTGCAATGGTTTTCTTATCAATGTTATCGGTTGTGGCAGTGCTGCTATTCAGATGAGTGCTTGCCTGCTCAACAGTTGCTGTAACTGCCATATCTTATCAGTTACAGTTGCTCCTGGACAGTTATTTTTATCAGATGTTTAAGTCAAAGTGCTTGTGTTGGGTTTGCATGCATTCAATTTACAAAATCATACAACCAATTGATAAAAATAAAAGACAGAGCACCTTCAAGCTTACTGTTATTATAAATCACATCCTGTCTTTTATTGGCTGGTAGCTATACAAGATTGTGATGTAGTTCATTGGGATACTGTTTCCCTTCAGCGTCAATCATGAGTAAACACGGTTGTTTTAGCAAAGTCTAAAGTCTCTCTGTGGACTAATCCCCCCCTTCTGCCCGTTACTGGGATATAAAACAGTTCCTTAGTTGCTTAGTTTTCACTGAAGTGTAAAGGCATTTATAACCCAGGAATACGAAAGAACCACACTCTTAAAACGTATTATATATGTAAATACACTACAGTGCCACAATACTGATTTGATGTAGAAAAAGACCACAGACAAGCAGTGCGTGTGTGTGTGAGTGTGAGGGATCAGACCTAACTGCTGAATGAGTCAACAGGCTGGGTATGTGCTGATTATTGCTGTTGCTGGACAACTGTCGGTGTGGGGGGAGGGGGTTGAAGTGAGACAAATCCTGCATCCCATTATCCCCCCTCAGCCCAACACAGGCTGCAGAGGATATTTCCCAGAATGCACCTTTGACAGCAACCTGTAGTTCTGTGAAAAAATATTATAAATTGGGAGATTACAAATGAGTAGATCTCTGTAACTACATCTTGTGCATGCACAGACGCTTTCCCTTTGACAATCTAGGTATAGTTATTAAATTCGCTGGAAAGAAATGACTTTATTTTCCTTGATTATTAACCAAACTACCACTTAAATCATGACTAGACAGGGATTTCTCTATGGGATTTCGTTTATGGTCATGCAGTGAAAATACAATAGTATTTTCTATCGACACACAACTAAGAGTTACTAAGAGACATTTATAGGAAGAAATGCATGTTTATATGCTTATTTCAAAACATTTACATTCTATTCTGTTTTCAATTAAGATTCTATTTATCTTGAGTTCAAAAATCGTTACCGTCTATACAACTGAAAAGCTCAAGATTTCATTTTTAGGCCATATCTCCAAGCCCTATATCTTTGTGATCGACTGTTGATTGGATTCATACAATTACATGGGGGACATCTTCCACACACAAACAAACACACATGCCTTTCTATCCACTGGATGAGTCTGCTCTACAAGGAAAATATGACTTCATTGTGTGTGTGTGTGTCCAGGTTACATCCTGAGCTTGGTGCTACTGACTCTGCCTCGCCAGCACCTGGTCAAACTCTACCTGTATGTCCTCACTGCCCTCCTGCTGTATGCTGGTCACCAGGTCTCCAGGTAAATGCAGCCTGTGTAGTTTCTATAGCTCAGTAGTAGATTAGTAAAGAGTTGGATATTACATTTGGTCACTATATTTAATTAACTGAGTTCTTGGGTGATTATAGCAACCAGTTATGCATTCAAAAATGATTTGTATGCGTTTCTCTTTCCCCAGGGATTATGTCCGCAGTGAACTGGAGTCAGGCTATGAAGGGCCTCTCTACCATGAGCCTCTCTCCATGAACAGATTCACAACAGCACTCATAGGTATACACACAATAATGTATATCCTAGTTCTTTAAGTACCTTACATGAAGATCTGCCCATAACAGATATGCTTGGTACATAATAATGTGTTATATTATGGGCTCTTGGAATGCAGCTCAAGGTACTTGCAACATATACGTTATGGCTCCAGTGACTTTACACTTTTAATATAAAGCATCGAGTTAAGGAAAACCTGAGCATTCGCAGTCGGATTTATATTTGTTTTGAGGCAGTTTTTAATTGTCACAAGTGCATACAATACAGGAATGACATCACACTCCCTCTGTGTTGTAATCCGAACTCCTCTGTTTTATTTGAAATGATTGATATACATACACACACACACATAAAGAAAAATTAGTTTGGTCTGAGATGCTGGTGTGACATCTTGTGGCAGAAAGTCATATAGAGCCACTATAGCATAGGAAGAATTGCATATACTTTTATGATGTCTTTGTTTCTCACCCAAACAGGGTTATCACATCTATAGTCTATAATTGCGTGTTTGCCTGTGATTCAGGTCAACTGGTGGTGTGCACTTTGTGCTCCTGTGTGATGCAAACCAAGAGAATCTGGCTATTCTCTGCTCACCTGCTCCCCCTGGTGGCCAGGTTGTGTCTGGTCCCACTGGAAACCATTGTCTTTATCAACAAGTTCTCCATGATCTTCACTGGCCTGGAGGTCATCTACTTCCTAGCTTCTAATTTACTGGTGCCGTACAACCTTGCTAAGACGGCCTACAGGGAGCTGGCTCAGGTAATAGACTGCTTATATACCAGTGTAAGGTATGGATGTGCAAGTGTTCTGACTAGTTTGTGGATGGTGATGTGGTAAAAGATTAAACCTCAACTATCAGATTATTTGTCATGTATGGAAAATAACGTCAGCACAAAATAACTGAACATGAACTAAAGGAATAAACAAACAAAGTGTAAACTGCATTTTGATTTAATCATATTTTTATTTTTTATAATGGAGATGGGAAGAAAAATATTCACACCCAAAAATGTAAAAAAAATCCACTAATATCCTGACAAATGATTAATTGTCTAGTTTTGTCACAGGACTGTAAGGATAATACAATTGATAGAGTCAAACAATATATCTAGTGGTGCATGATATGTGTGAACAAATCTGTAATTGATAAGTACATTACTTGCTATACATAACTTCTCTCTGTAGGTGGTGGAGGTGTATGGCCTGCTAGCTCTGGGCATGTCACTCTGGAACCAGCTGGTCCTTCCTGTCCTCTTCATGTGTTTCTGGCTCCTGCTGTTTGCGCTGCAGATCTACTCCTATTTCAGCACCAGAGATCAGCCCACCTCCAGAGAGAGGCTCCTCTTCCTGTTCCTCACCAGGTACAGTCGCGCCATGCAGCCTCCCTGCTTCCCTTATGTGGTCATTTGTTGTTGTGGTGGAATGTCCTGTCAATGAAAACCATAAAGGGATTGGTCTGTTGTGTGTGTAACTGTCCTTCTGCCTCACCTCAGTATTGCAGAGTGCTGTAGCACCCCGTACTCTCTGCTGGGCCTGGTGTTCACCGTGTCCTTCATCGCCCTGGGCGTGCTCACCCTCTGCAAGTTCTACCTGCAGGGCTACAGAGCCTTCATGAATGACAACACCATGCACCGGTCTGTAGCATACACTATGTCAACATAACCATTGTTTTTACTGTATGCTGATTACCAACACTGTGTGTGCGCTGCTATGTGTACGCAGTGGTATGACTGAAGGCATCACTTTGCTGATCCTGGCCGTCCAGACGGGCCTCATTGAGCTGCAGGTGATCCACAGAGCATTCCTCCTCTCAATCATCCTCTTCATCGTGGTGGCGTCCATCCTGCAGTCCATGCTGGAGATAGCAGACCCCATAGTGCTGGCCCTGGGCGCCTCCAGAGACAAGTATGTGGGTTAGGCTTGTTGGGGATAGACAAACAAACCAATCTTTTTTTTTTTGACAAGATGGAGCCATCTATGTCACACAGCCTTGCCTTTATAAATGCCAACAAAAGTAAGACAAAAACAAGCTGGTTCTCTGTATTGTCAGTGATGTGTGTATTTATTTCTTTATGTATTTATTTTCTTTAATTATTTCCGTGCCTTTTAACCCTCCTGTTGTCCTTGGGTTTCCAGCAGTGCACATCATATGTGTGTGTAAGCTGTAGCATTAGGATTGGCACCTTTACTGGCACAAAGAGGTAGTGCATTGGGTCAGTTTGACCTGGAGGACAACAGGAGGGTTAAAGTGTTCAGGAACTATCTAGAACAGACTGCATGGTTCTTCAACCACACCACCACACACTTCTCTAGAAACAATATGTTGCTGGGTTCCTTGTTGAGCTTCTCCCATGTCTACTGCAGGAGTCTGTGGAAACACTTTCGGGCTGTTTCGCTGTGTCTGTTTCTGCTGATCTTCCCGGCATACATGGCCTACATGATCTGCCAGTTCTTCCACATGGACTTCTGGCTGCTCATCATCATCTCCTCCTCCATCCTCACCTCGCTGCAGGTAGCAGACATACACACGCATACATTTCACATGCATGCATAATTCGTAAAACGTTGACACACGATAATTAACACCATCCCTGGCCCTCCTTTAGGTCCTCGGCACTCTGTTGATCTATATTCTCTTCATGGTGGAGGAGTTCCGGAAGGCTCCGGTAGAAAACATGGATGAGGTCATCTACATTGTAAACGGAACTTACCGCTTGCTTGAGTTTCTGGTGAGGACACACTTGCATATCCATTCATATTATTTTTTCTCAATAGCTAAGACACATTTCTTTTTCCATTTTCTAAAATGTTTAAACAAGCAACCCAATTCTATTCACAAAACCTCTCATTCTTCTTGCAAAATCAAACAACTGTCAAAACAGAATGATCTGTTTTCAAAATCCAACAATGTTTTCAGATTATACCACAGCCAGTCAAAAATGAAAACACTAATTATTTAGTCCATAAACAGAAACAAAGTACACTAGAGTACATTCAGTACGTACAGTATTCTAAATATATGTATTGTAAATGGAATTGCAATTAAAGGGATTCATAAGGCCTCTGCATCATGTCTTCACACTTCCCTCATAGTCATGGTTATTCCATGTGCAGTAACATGGTCTGTGATATGTGCTCTATTGTCATCAGAAATGACTATTCTCAGTCTTGCTCTTCCTCATCTTCCTCCTCGTACACCGCCTCTTACACACACACTCTGTCCTCTGTTTGTGTCAACATGTAACAACCTGTGCACTCTGCATTGGCTTATACTGGTTTCATCACATCATTAGCAACATGCCTGATACAGTTTGAGCCATTGTGTTTGACTTCTGACACTTGTGGTTACCCTTATGCATCACAAGTGCATCACATTGCAAACTGTGTTTCAGTGAGTGAGAAGGTGTTTATAGTTTTAAAGTTTAAAGTTGTGTCTAACTAGGTGAAAACTGTTTATGGTTTTGCTAAAAGAGTGAGCTAATCATCAAATGAGTTCTGGACACCGAGCATTTGGTTCAGAGGATAGGGTTTAGTGTTTTAGCAATTGAGAAAAACTGTAATGGGTATTCATGCCTTCTCTACTTCTCTATGGTACATGGTTGGTACTTTAACCAGTGTAATGACTGTCCTGTACCACCAGGTGGCGGTGTGCGTGGTGTGTTACGGTGTGTCAGAGACTGTGTTTGGAGAGTGGAGCGTGATGGGGAGTACCATCATCCTGGTCCACTCCTACTACAACGTCTGGCTCCGGGCTCAGCTGGGCTGGCAGAGCTTCCTGCTCCGCAGAGACGCCGTCAACAAGATAAAAAGCCTTCCCACAGCCAGCACAACACAGCTGGAGCAGTATAATGACATCTGCGCTATATGCTACCAGGTACAGGCAGCAGATATGTGTGGAGGTGCATTAGCAATGTTTCTTTTCTTTCTTTTTTTGTTTACTTTTTAACACACTACATTTAATCTCAATTAGGGTAATACCATAAAGGGGGAAAAAAAGTGGTCTCACATAAATACGCATGATTATTCACTGTTCTATGTGCAGACAAGTGAGTATAGAATACCGGCCAGTTGCAAAATACACTAATTTAACACACGGTTAAACTCAGAAACATTATATGCTGGTGGACTATCTTTGAAGATACACAAGAATAAAAAATGGTCCCAACTGTCTTAATAAAGGCTCTGGCCACAAACCTGATAATTCAGCTGCCATATCTACGGTGGGTGTGGAGACTCATGAGGATGTGTGTGTGTGTGTGTTCCTCTGCAGGACATGAAGAATGCAGTGATCACCCCGTGCAGTCATTTCTTCCACGCGGGCTGTCTGAAGAAATGGCTTTACGTCCAGGAGACTTGCCCACTCTGCCACTCGCAGCTAAAGAGCCAATCGCCAATTGGCAGTGGTCCCACCCAGGACACCCCAGCAGCCAATCAGGACCCAGCAGAGGCAGGTCAAGGAGAACCGTCGGCCAGTGGGAAGGAGAAGGCTGCCGAACATCCAGCATGCTCCTCCACCACACCACCTGCTCCCCCAGACCCCTCTCTCCTTTCCCCACTGAGCACATCCTCTCCTCCCATCTCTGACTCTCTGGGGAGCCAGAGTTCTTCCACAGCGGAGCATCTGCCAGTGTCCTCCTCCTCCACTAGCCCTGCTCAGCTTGTGTGTCCTCCCTCCTCCACAACGTCTCAGCCCAAAGTACCACTGCAAGCAGAGGACAATACTGAGCCTCTTCCCGCCCCTCTGCTCATAGCTGGCTCCTTATTGGACAGACAAAATGCATCCAACCAGGCGATTGCTCCGTTGTTGCAGTGTGATCTGGCTGCTCTCTCTGCTGAGGGAGAGTCTCCTCCTACATGCAACAGTTGAGCTTCACATAACACACAATGACAAACGCATTTTAATACGCATGCATACACTGCGCGTACACATACACACAGAGCTGCATAGGTGTCTATGTGCTCTAGTCCCTATTTAATCATGTTCTAGCCTGTTATCATAGGCTTTGCATCTGCACACAGATTTAAAGGGTTTCATTAGTAAACACAATGGCCCATGTTCCTGGACTAGGATTATTTAGTCTAGAACTGGGTTTAATCACTGTCTGGGAATCCAACCCTAGCTTTTCTCTGAGAAGTGAGAACTTATTGGCAGAAATTGATCACAACAAATAGTGTCAGCATATTTGTTGCCACTTTTCCGTGAATTAAATTTAATCATTTGTTAAATATTTCAAAATAGTATTATGTATGTATGACTGAATGAATGAATGAATGAATATCTTTGTTTCTACTACCACAGGATCCATGAATGTGACAGGACAAACACTAGGAACTATTTAACAACTATGTGAAATTCAAAGTAATACTCTTACACCTTGAAAAGTTAAAAGAAGGTTTTTAAAACGTTAAAATCAATTAATGACTTTGGACCAAATGTAGACTTTGACATAAAATCTGCACATTTTCAAGGATTTCTGTGATTGTAGTTAAGTGATTGTTTAAAACGACAACCGCAGTGTACTGTTAAATATTGTCATTCTCTATTATGAAAGATTGCATAATCAATATTTTAAAAATCTATATTCTTGTACATGATAATTATGCCATCTTCCCTTTTAACTGTAGGTACATGTGAGTTTTCTGGTCACCAAAGCTCATATTGCAGATCCCCAGAGTAAACTGTAGACTTAAGATAAGGTGTTAATAACATGTTCATGCATTTCAGTCCCATATATTTCATATGACTTGCATGTTCATGCATTTCAGGCCAATATATTTCTTATGACTGCTCTGCCTGTGTGTGCAGCTTTGATCACACTGGGGTATGGGTGGCAGTGCTTGGGTATTCTCTATTTTTCTACTGTGTACATATGTGCCATGGTTGGCTATTACTGCAGGTACAATTTGAGAGGTTGCAGGACAAAGTACGATCTGTTGACACTTGATTGACCACTTACAAGACTATGTTGGTTTATTCTGTATTAGGTCATCTTCAGACTGTTGTGTGAGGCCATAAAGCCATGTACAAGGTTTAGGCTTGTAGTTTTGCTATGTCTATGGCAACGTTTACGCAGAATCAGGGCTCTATTATTCCTTTAATTTACATGCATCCTGCTTCATATTAGAATCAAAAGTGGCTGGTCCCAGCATAGTGCTTTTTCAATTTCTTTTTTTTTTATTTTTTTTAACATTAAAATGTATTTGGGCAGCATGACAAACGTATGTAGTAATGACAGTGAATGACATGCTACCAAGCTCATCTTTTATTTGGGCCTACAACATTGCAGGTTCTCGCATTGCATGTCAGTCACAGTAATCTTTAACTTGTTCAGTGGACAGACTTGCGTGATTGTCTTCGTGGTAGTTCCCTGGCAAGCTCACACACACACATACATTCACAATTATCCTAGCCCTGGACCCTGTGGTTCAATACAGGTCCAAGGTGGGAACCACTAGAAACGGTCACGTCATCCTATCGGTTAAAAGCTGTTAAGTTACTCCAGCCTCTTAGCCTTTGATCACATCGCTACAGGTGATGGAGCCACCAGCAAATAGAGCTATTTGATAGGCAAATGGAATGTATAATGTCTGCATAAATGCACGGTCACACACATACTGTCACACAGGCCTCAGTTCAAGTAGAAATGAAAGGGCAGGCAGAGGGGATTATTTTTAGTCTGCAATATTTAATAGGCAGATACACCTAAGGGTGTAGAGGCCTGATGCACGCTTGAAGCTTGCACGCTGCCACACCTTTTGTTACCATTGCATCTTTCTTGTCTTTTCCTAATATTGTGTAACCTTGCAACTTGATGTGCACGTTTTTGCCATTGTTTTATTTTTTGTTGCATTTGCACTAATGTCATTTATTATGCTCCAAAGCTGTTCTGTGGCTGTCAGCAACCAAATACCCTCTTGTGTGTTTGTATGCGAGAAAACAGCCCGTTCTATTGGTGTGTAATGTATATAAATGTATCTCTATACAGCACATATAAGAACAGAAGTTTATGTAAAATGATCTGGGCTTATTTTTCCAAAAGCATCCCAGTGTATGTATTTTATTTTTTTCTTTTCTGCAAACCAGTGAACAAATGATGATATTGGCACTAAGATGCTTTTGGAAATGCAAGGCCTCTAATGTGGTAGAGCAGCCAGTGTTTTTGCCTCTCCAGTCTGCATGACGTGGCCTTGGCTGGTGTGAACATTCCAGTGCCCTCTATTGGTAGGAGTGGGAACAGCATGGCACAGAATGACAGGAGATGCATTGGCTTAACACACCTCAGCAGTATTACTACTATTATTAAGATCTTTATAATTAACAAATGTATTGTAATTGGTAAACATTGGCTACAGTGCTGAGAATGAATACATGGAAATGTAGGATCATCAAATCTGACCAATGCTATCAGATATTTTTTTCTTTTGTTTTTTTAAGAAATGAAATGTTGACCTTATGGTGTCTTTTCCACATTGTTCCACTAAGGATTTTTTTGAAGACTATTAGATCCATTCCTAATAAACCATAGATCAGTAAAAACTGTATTTGATATAGTTCAAATTTACATTTAAAAAGATTACAAATCACAGTCTCAAATGCATTGATGTCACATGTAACTGTCAAATGTGCTGCAAGCTGATGGAAATACACTTTTTGGCAAATATAATGGCACAGTTGTGTTCATGCTTTTCTTGTGACTTTTGCGTTTTGGGTAAATTCACTTGACCCCAAAAAATGTATTCTCACATCAAGTGGTCTAAATCCAATATACAATGAATATTTAATTCAGTTACTATAAAGAATTGTATTGAAATTTCTCAGATTAACTCCCTTCGTATTGATACTCTGACAAGCTCAAAGGAATCATTATCCCTTAAAGGATTTCTCTG